>JAVJIF010012532.1:0-104938 GCA_038442645.1 Agave tequilana
ATAAATTTGTGAAAAGTTTAATTTTATCAAAATAATATGATTTTACGAAAAAAAATCTCAAAAACAAGTTTATATCGGTTTATATGTGTATTGGACTTACCCTCACACATTAGAGCTAGATTTAATTAGTTAAAAAACTTGTTTTTGTATTTTATACATGTTGAGAAAAACTTATTCGCAAAAGTTTAATTTTATAGTTTTAGTTTTTGGAAAAAGGTTTTTAAATGGTTTATATTTGAAAAATGAATTTAAACATCTCAAATGTTTGAAAGATGCGTGGATTTTCATTCATACATATTGGTTCTTAATTTATTTACTAGAACTTATTTTTATAGATTTATAAATAATATATTATAACTGTCCTAAGTATCAGGATAGTCGACGACTGAAGAGTAGTTGTCGACTGTTGATATTGGTGTGAACAAGGCTAGTGCAATTCAGCTGTCGACAACCGCCCATAGCTGTCGACAAGTAAGTTCAATAGAAACTGAGTTTGAGCCCAGTCTGTCAACAACCATAGGTAGATATCGACAGTTGACTTAACAAAGACTGAGGTTATCTCAGTCTATTGACAACTAACCTTAACTGTCGATAGTTCTTATGCAATTTTTGAAAAATATGACCATTGGAGCCATGCCTGCAGATAGGAATGTTTAGCTGTCGACAGCTAGGCAATCAACTTGCATATTTTGCCTCCCAACAGTTATTTTATCATCTAAATTATTCCAGATTAATTTCTAATAGTTATTTCATGATTCTAACATCTTTTAATAATTAAATTTACTGAATAATGGTCTTAAACTTCCCCTATAAATAAGAGTGATTAGAGAGTGGTTTAATAATCAAGTTTTGCAAATATTTTCAAGCTTCTCATTCAAATCTTAGTGAAAGTTTCTTGAATTTCTCAATTCTTAATCTCTAGTTTTCTCTTACCCACACTTGAACTTTCAACTCTTATCTATTCTATAGGTTGGGTCTTGTGAGATTTTTTTTTTTGTGGTCAAGAGTCTTGATCATTAAATCATTGTATGGTGAGTGATTAGAGGTTGCGGCCTCAAGCAAACTTGTGGGTTTGTGCATTGTGTTCTGATGGGAATGAGTGAGGGAATTTGTAGGTGTTGCAACACTGAGTAATCTTATGGGATAGGAGTATAGTGAAAATCTTTCATTGCGGTGAAGGCAGGGGCATAGAGGAAGTTGTACGAACTTAGAAATAAATCTCCTGCGTTTGCGATTGCTCTTCTCTCTCTTATCTCATTCTTATTTATATCTTGCATGCTCATTATATTTGTGATTATCACTACATGTTTGATATTGATTGTACCTAATTGTTATACTCCTTGCACTATTATTTTTATGATTACTTGAAATTGTATAATAATATGAACTCTTTTAATGAAGAAAGCAATTGAGCACCTCAAATCTTATATAAGAGGAATCTTTAGGAAAACTTCAGAGCCCTTCACGCGGTATATCACTTGATTATTATTTCATTGTTTATATATGTTGTTTTGTTAGTGTAATTGTTTATAGTTAAGTTTTTAATTCCGCATTTGATTAGCTTATCACCTATTCACCCACTCTAGGTGATTTTAATGAGGAGAATACAAGTTATGAAAGAAGTCATGGACAAATGGAAAGAAAAAGTAAGCCCTAAAATTTTGGAGATCTATTGGAAAACGAAAGTAGGTATTGTGAAGTGAGTCATGCAAGCAATGAAATATATGAGATAGACTATTGGGGTGCGAGTGGGATGTGGCTCTTGACAATAAATATTGTGGTTGTAATCAATGGCAGATTAATGGAATACTATGTGTACATACAATAACAGCTATATATGGCCATAGAAATATTATTACTATCTAGACCCCAAATTCTACAAAGATTCTTATTTGAAGGCAGATAGCTATATGATATACCCAAATCCAAATTTTAGGAAATGGCCAGACTTGAAGAGTCAGAGAAAGTATTACTATCACCCTATAGGAAACAATCAAGTAGGCCCAAAAAGGCAAGGAACACTAGTACAGAAAAGTGATTTCACATTGCCCTTTTCACGTCGGTTGACCTCAGAACCGACGTGAATAAACAAGTGGTGGCAATTTTGAAAAAAAAATGAGTATACAAATGAGTCGAATAATTTTCAAAAAAAATTAAAGAGATTCTGCGTCAGTTTAAAAAGAACCGACGTGGAATATAATTCTTTCACGTCAGTTCTTGTTAGAACAGGCGTGGAATCTTTCTCTTTAAAGTCGATTATACTTAGGGATTTTTCAAAATATTAGACGTTAATTCTTTAAATAACCGACATCTACTATAAACAAATTAGATGTCACTTCTATCAAGAAATGACATTTATCTTTATTTAATGTTGGTTTACACAAGAACCGACGTGAAAGAATTTTTCAAAAATCACGCCAGGGACAATATCAGTTTTCTTACCTAGCCTCCTTCGATGCCCTTTCTCTCTTCTTTCATCTGTCTCTCACACACTCTCTCCCCTCCTCCATTGGCTTTCCTCTCCCCTCCCTGCGAGCTCTCTCTCCCCTTCTCACTTTCTCTCCCTCCTCTCTCCCCCTCTCCTCCTCTCCCTCTGTTCGAGATCTGCTCCACCCCCTCTCATTCTCTCCCTCTGCTCGAGCTCTGCTCTGCCGGACCCTCTCATCCTTTTACTCCATAAAGATAGCCCCTTTCTCTATAACTTCATTACTTTGATTTCAATGATTTTGTGTTGTATGGAGTAGTTCATGGTGTTTGTGCTGGTGGGTTTTGATAGAGGCTTACGAGTAAAGCAAGGGTTTTGGTGTTACTAGCCTATAAAGTGGTGATAATGATGAGTTATGACAGAGGAAAGATGGGATTTTTATTGATGGTTTTTGACGTTGGAGATAAAATCTGTGAATTTTTTCTTTTTTTCTTTTCTTTTGTATTTTTATCAGTTAGGAAAATGTTTACATAACTGAATTTGCAGTTTAATCAGTACATGAGTGTGGACTATTTGAATGATTTAATTTATAGGCTATAAAAATTAACATGCAGGTTTTGTGAGTTTAGTTGACTAATTTTCACTTTGTGAGACACATGATTTAGTTAAAACATAAATCTGGTCTCATTGTAATTTTTAGAGATAGTTTATTAAAATTAAACAGTTTATTCACACTTTGTCATTTTTTGCTGTCAAAAAAAATGATTTGTAAAGACACATGCAATCACAAAACGCGTGATGGGAACTTACATATTTGTAGGCCATTACATCATAAAATGTATAAGATGAGTTATGTTATGACTTCTACTTTGTTATGCATGATGTGTTGTGTGCGTGGTGGTGGTGGGAGTGTGTGGTGCTTGTGGTGATTGTGTGTGCTTGATGTGCGTGTGTGGTGGTAGGTGATTGCACATATTTATTGCATTATTCTTTATTACATATCCACATTATCATGTAATAAATCTGCTAAATTTCTTATCTTAAATGTCTATTTTGCAGAAGATAATCATTGGGAGAAAGAGGATAAAATCAAATAAATATCAGTTAAATTCAGATTTAACTAGATCTATTTGATTAGAGAAGGATGATCCCAAATTCAGTTGGTTAAATTCAGTTTTTAGTGAATCAAGTAGTTAAAGTTAAAGATCAACTATGGATAACGTCAAATACAGAGTCTAAATCTAAAGAGATAAATGGATAGAGAGAAGATCAATAGATGAGATGAAGCAATTTTTACTCAAATTCTGGCTGGATACATTTAGTATTTGAATCATAACTTTCTCTACCAGAACTCAAATCTGATAATTCAAGATGATCCAAAAAGAGGACTTAAAGGCTAAAATGCTTAAGTTGATCATTATTTCTAATTTTATCATTTGATAAGTTATATATGCAATAAATACGACAATAATCTGCAGATCAGAACTGAATATCCACATCAAATAAAATTTGGAGATAAGGGGAGGATTCAAATTCAGAAATAACCAGCTTCCCTTATTTTCATACTCTCTGCCCTCTGCATTTCTCCTATAAATACCTGCAATCTCAAAGGCAAAAAAGGGAACGATAAAGCAGAGAGTAGAACTTAGACTATATTATAGTTTGTAACTTAGTTTTTTATTTTCTTTATGTAATTTTTGTTTTATTTATGTAACTGAGAGGAGAGGAGAGTTTCATAAAGGAATAAGAGCAAGCTTATACTGAGGGTGACACTAGTGTAAGTAATCTTTTCTTTCATTGTTATTTGAATCGAATCGAAGTTTTCTTTTTCTTCTTTACTCTTGTTTTTTTTGCTTCCTTCTTCTGTGCTTGTGAATCCAAATGACTCTGATAGACTCGAAGTTGCCTTGCCCTTGCAAGTGCCATTGATGGCTTATGGTGATGGATATCCATTTTTATGGTAGTGTAGCTTGTCCCTTCATTTCATAGTGTAAATCGGGAATGGGGAAGATCCTATTTGTCATACTTCGCTTGCCTTCAAATAAAGGTACATCGTCGATACGGGTCAAAGGTAAGCAGGTGCAAAAGAGGTAAGTAAGTTTTTTAGGTTTTAACTTTCTTTTCTTTTAACTTTAGTTTAGATCACCAACACCACTATCTCCTAATTCTTTTTTTACTCTTTTCAATTTCTTTGTATATATCTATCTTCTATTTTCTCCACCTTCTCATTCTACCACTTTCTTCCTAACTTAACTGTAACTCCATTTTTCTCTTTTCTTTTAAGAAGCTAAAGAAGAATTTTAACCATTAATTGTAGCGTAAAAAAGAACTTACTATAGAAGCTTCCATCGCTAGTCCCTCCTCGTGGATCACGACTCGTATAGCCACTTACTATAGCGGTAGAATTGAGCAACTTGCACTCTTTATTCTAAATCTGAAATTTTGTATTTTTGTGTGCAGGTAAAAACCTCAATCAAGTTTTCGACGCCGTTAGCGGGGAGGGACGGTAAGTTATTCTCTTTTTAGATTTACATTTTTTGTTAATTTTCTTCTTTGTTCTGGGTGTACAGGTTTGATAATAAGGAATTTTTGCTGCAGTAGACATATAAATGGCCCTGGACTCTGCTCAAGAAAGTAGAGCCCAGAAGCCCTTAGATTTGCTACATTCTTGCGGCAATCTGAGTGAACTACTAACCTATATTTTTTACAGGTTGGGTGTATTGCAAAGTTTAATATTTATAGCTATCTATTTCTTTATTTGTCTCACTTTACTTACTTTTTAACCTCAAGAAAATTTTAAAATCGGTTTAGACTTTACATTTAGGCACGTGTCTAATTCGTTTACATTTTAAATTATTGTTGAAGAGTGCTGGAGCAAAAGGTACGTATGCATGACATATAGTTTAGGAAACATTCTTGAGTGATTATTTGCTTGTTAAATGTTACTCTTCTTTATCCTGGACACTTTGCACAATCAATTTTAACGGCTTGTCCTATAAATAAGATAAGGTGGGAAAGTCATTACCCTCCCTTAGCCCACAAACAATCTCCTCACTCACTAACCCAAGCCTAATTAAAACTAAGTAGACGTTGGCCCTAGGGACATTTCAGACTCAATTAGGAGATTATCCTAAGGGAGAAGGTGTTTGAATTTGACTCCTACCAAATCAATGTCTAAGGAAAGGGATTGAGGGGCGAAACCCCGAAGGCTGGTGGTTTGGATTAATTAGGCCTGTCGTTGTTGCGCGGATACCTCTCACCAATCTTGCCCTAACCTGGCTGATTAGTTTGTGATCAAAATCTGCATTATACCTCCCGTGGATAGTCTAACCAGTTAGGAGTCGTCTTGGTCAAAGGTCTACCCTAACTTAGTTTAGAATTTTTTTCTTTTTCTTATTTGTTTGCTTATTTATTTGTTTTTCTTTGTTTGTGTTTGTGTGATATGGCTTATAACAATAATTTTTTCAATTTTAATGGTAATCCATATTACACCCCGACCTCTTTTTCAGATATTACCAACCAGGCATATCATAACTTTAACCAACCTAGTGTGCCAGATTGGTCTTATCCGGATCACTACATGCCCCAATCCTAATACTATGAACAAGACTGAAATAATCATCACTACTCTTCACAGAGTCAATGGGAATACAACTCCCCTGAGTCATATTGTCAATTACCCCACCAACATCCAGCTTCATATACTCCTTCTCCCGAACAACCATTAGAAGAACCAATTGACTGGGAAAAGAGGATGGAAGCCTTAGATGAGCTTGAGTGACGAATTTAAATTTTAGAAGACTCAAAATCCCGTCAAAATTTTCAAGTCACAGATCCTTACTCTATTTTTTAAGGAGAACAAGCCAACTTAGAAAAAAGTATGAAAATCATGATTCAATGCCAAAATAATCCACTCGATATGATAGAAGCAAGAATTAGTAGATTGGAGAACATGCGTAGGAATAAGAAAACTCTCCCTATTTAATCTTTAACTATTCCTAACACTTCTAATCATATTGATGAAAACCAAGAATCATGGTATCTTGAAGACTTTGACCAAGATTCAGTTTCACCACAAAACCTTGAACTTGACCAATATCAACCCATTGATGAATTGGTAAGTTTTCATTTAATGAGATTGAACTTGATCATGAATGTGAACCCGATCTCCAACTTTGTGATTCAGTTTCCATCTTCAAATCTATATTGACTCCGGTATTCTTACCCAATTCAGACCAATTTTCTGAGCCAATATTTATTCCCGTACCCATAGTTTAGAAACTGAATCACCAATTTGGATAGTCATATTCCGTTGATGAGAAAAGAATGTGAATATCAATTCTTGGACTTGATCTCAACGCTTGAACCAAAACTAACTCTCGAACCCAAAGTTGATTTTCTCGAGTTAGTATTGGTTCCTGAACCTATCATTCTTGAGTTCAAGTCAACCATTCAACCAAATCACATTCTTTTATTGGAATAGGTATAGACCATGATGACTCCGTGATGATTTTTCAGGACTGGTCACGTAAAGGGAGTAAGTTTCACGATAAGATCTTTCATGATTCTATTCATATTGGGGGCTGTAAATATGTAAATAGAAAAGAGGTCAATAAAGGTAAATTTGGTGAACCACTATATTATCTTGATTGAGTAGCAACGCTTGACCTAATCAGACCACCACCGGAACCACCACCTTAAGCTAATATTTTCCTTCCCTTTCTTCTTTTTCATGCATCTATGCATTAATTCATATATTGAGGACAATGCATGAGATAGATGTGGGGGAGGGTTCTAATATAACATAGGTTTTCCTTTTTTTTAAAAACAAAATTATTTTTTAACATTTTCTTTACTTTTAAAAAAATGTTTTGAAAATAGAAACAATATTTTGACATTTTTTTTTAAAAACTTAAGTTAATTTTAAGGAATAGGAGAATCATAATTAGGATTTCTTATACTTGATCAAAAATAAGATTATTTATTTGATTTTTAGGGTTAGGAAGATAATTTGTCAAAGTAATTTAGTCTTGATTTTTGCCTTGATGAAATATGCGCACTTTATACACTTACACACTTAGGGTTCAAAAGTAAAGATTCTTATGCCTTATTAAAATATATATATATATATATGAAAAATAAACGAATCAAATTATTGATTAGCTAGGTGCTTTGGCCTAAGCAAGCCTTGGTATTTATACAAAAGATGATTAGATAAGTTTGAAAAAAAGAAGAAATAAATATATCTATAAAAATTCTCTGATTAAGCTGGGTATTTGTGCCTCATAAAACATAAATATTACGCCTAAAAGCGGTTCATATAATAAAATCCTTAGTTTTGCGGCCTTGTTTGCTCGAGTCCTTAAGCCCTTAGGGTGTTTTCTCACCCGGTGTCCTAAGACCGTTTGGTTTGGGAGTCATCGATTAAAGGCTCGTTACATGGGCAGATTAGAAAGCCTAATAGAACTAAGGAATAATATCACCAAAAAAATAAAAAATATATATAAATAAATAAGGTATAAGAGTTAGAGTTAAAAAACCCTTAGTGAAAACTTTACGGTCACGAAAGTGTATATGACTTAGGGTAAAGTAATAGACTAGATGAGTAGCACAATTTGACTTCTTACTTTGATTGATAACAAATTTTTGAATAGAGACTAAGTTTAAGAATGAAAATTTTAGTTTTCCTATAACTTATAGATTACTTAAATCTTACAATAATATTTCAAATATTTTTCTTTCAAAATGTGTTTTCAAAATATTAACATTTTTCTCTTTCTTTATGGATTTTGTGGGTGCAATCCATTGAAAACCCTCACGAGACAAAACTCGTTCTTTAGGGGTAACTTAGAGGTTTAACGGCTTGTTGCACAAGCTTGTCCCTTCATTTCATAGTGTAAATCGGGAATAGGAAAGATCCTATTTGTCATACTTCGCTCGCCTTCAAATAAAGGTACATCGTCGATACGGGTCAAAGGTAGGCAGGCGCCAAAGAGGTAAGTAAGTTTTTTAGATTTTAACTTTCTTTTCTTTTAACTTTAGTTTAGATCACCAACACCACTATCTCCTAATTCTTTTATCACTCTTTTCAATTTCTTTGTATATATCCATCTTCTATTTTCTCCACCTTCTCAGTCTACCACTTTCTTCCTAACTTAACTGTAACTCCATTTTTCTCTTTTCTTTTAAGAAGCTAAAGAAGAATTTTAACCATTAATTGTAGCATAAAAGAGAACTTAGTAAAGAAGCTTCCATCACTAGTCCCTCCTTGTGGATCACGATCTGCATAGCCACTTACTATAGCGGTAGAATTAAGCAACTTGTACTCTTTATTCTAAATCTGAAATTTTGTATCTTTGTATGCAGGTAAAACCTCAATCAGTAGGGGTGTGGTGGTGGTGGTTTGTGTGTGCTTGATGTGCGTGTGTGGTGGAGGTGGTGGTGGGTTGTGTCATGCTTGATGTGCGTGTGTACTCGTGTGTGATTGTGGTGGTGGGGTGGTGGTGTGCATACTTGGTGTATGCGCGTGTATTATGCTTGATGTGTTTTGTGTGTGTGCGCGCGCGCGCGTGTGTGTGTGTGATGGTGGTAGTAGGATGTATGTGAGTGGTAATGATGCTGTGTCATGCTTGATGTGCTTGTGTATGGTGGTGATGGTAAAGTAAATTTACTCTTTAGATGATATAAGGTGTTGTTAATTCAAAATAATATTTTTGTTGTGTTGTTAATTTAATATATTATTTTTTATGTCTAAATTAGATAAACATGGATTGAAAATGGATGGATGCTAATAGGTCAAATACTGAATATTGAAATGGTGTGGAGGAGTTTATTAAGTTTGTTATTGAGCGTGTTAACAATCCTAATCGTATTAAGAGTCTGTGCATAAGATGTGATTGTCTTGAGAATGTTTTAAAGTATTAATAGACCATTTATTCATTAATGAGATTTATAAGGGTTATACAAGATGGATATGGCATGGTGAGAGTGTAAGATATAGACCGACTAATTCAGATAACAGAAGATATAATGAAAGAGAAGAAATTTATTGTACTGAGGGTGATAAATTAGAAGACATAATCCATGATGTAGAAGATCACTTTACGGATTTCCCACACTTAATCTAAAGCTTGAAAAATGATGCAGAAAAATTATTATATGTTGGTTGTTTTAAATTCACTAAATTATCTACAGTGTTAAGGTTGTACAATTTAAAAGTAGGAAATGGGTGGAGCGATAAGAGTTTTGCGGCCTAACTCAATCCCTTGAAAGATATGCCTCCTGAGGATAATGAACTTCTGGATCATACATACTATGTCAAGAAGATCTTGTGCTCTATGGGTAAATATTATGAGAGGATACATGCTTCTCTTAATGATTGTATTTTGTACAAAAAAGATTATGAAGGTTTGGAGAGATGTCTGTTTTGTGAAGTGGATCGGCAAAAGAAAAATAAGAATAAAATTCCAGCCAATGTATTATGGTATTTCGGATAATACCTAGATTTTGATGCAATGTTTAGGAATGCAGAACATGCGAAGAGTTTGATATGATATTCAGACTAGAGGATTTCTAATAATATGCTTCGATGATTAGTCTATGACTCTGCATTATTATATTGCATTTTCCCACAGATATATGACTAAAATGACGCTTCTCGTCTGTGTTTTGATCTATTTACAGATAATCAAGAGTGAAAGGGCAAAGTCAGAATAAGATCTAATTAGACCCAATTTCGGGTAATTAAGTCTCATTACTTGGAGATCAAGTTAGAGAGTTTCTAAAAGATACATTGGATTCAGAAGTTGGGCGCGAATTTAAAGAAAATCGGATCCAAATACCCAAATCCAAGACCATCTAGAAGATCCTCAAAGTTGGGTGAAACCACGGAGCAAAAACCAAGGCACTTGGCCCTGGTATTGCCACGAAAATGTAGCTTTTGCCGAATTTCTATGGCATTCTTGTGGGCCAACACATCAATTTTCGACGTGTGGCCTCATCTCGCCTTCCAGGTACTTCCTATGCCTATAAATACTGTAATTCAGACCAGAGACAAGGAGTTAAGCATCGAGAATTAGGGTTTCTTCTCTTTAGTGTAGGCTAGTGCAGTTCTTCCTTTTCTTTATTTTGTATTTTTCTTTTTTTTAGATCTTGTAGTAGGGCTGAGTTGATTCTGGAGATATATATATATATATATATATATATAATATATATATATATAATATATATATATATATATATATTGACGCAATAGAGAGTGACAATCTATGTAAAGGTGTCTCCTTTTTCTCTATTATAATCTTCTCCATCTTCTACATGATACTTAGTTAGTTTTTTTTTTTCTCATGACAATCTAACCACTAACCACTAGCTAGCTAACCTTACTTGATAATATGAATATAATAATCTCTACTAGGTCATGCTCTTGCAAGAGCCATTGTTGGTACAGATGATGGATTCTAACATTCTAACATTCTAACATCTACCCACTAACAAGCTAACTTGCAATATCTTCTTTATTTTATGCTCACTTCTACTTGGTTTTAATGATTTAATAGTAACTTACATTTTGATTATGTGGTTTTGATGTGTTTGAATGTGGAAGAACAATCTTATGAGCCATACTTTGTATCGTCTCTTGAAACTAAGGACTAGTGATGGCCAAGAATCCATGTAAGGCAACTATCACTAAGAGATTAGCATTGTTAGTGAAGCAATTAGTAGTTAGTAACCACGATTTTTCTTTCATTGTTTTCCTTCATTCTTTATTTTGTTTTAAAAACTATTTTCAAAATCATTTTCTCATTTTCTATCGGTGTTTTCATCACTCTCTTAGTTCACCTATGTTTTCATCTTCTTCTTTTCTTTTATTTTGTTTTTAAAACCATTTTCTAAATCACTCCACCACATTTTTCACTTCTTATTTTACTTCATTTCTTCATTCTTGTTCTTCTTCCACCTATTTCTAAACTCTCTTCTTTATTGTTTTTACTTTGATGTTTTCATCGCCTTCTCTATCTATCACTTCTAGATTTCTTTTCTCTTTTTTTTCTCTTTCTTGAACAAAGAATTTGTTAACATAACACGTGAATGGACCTTTAATACTTCTATCACCTCCCGTCCCTGTAGATTTGACCCGTTGAGCCAATGCTATAACAAAAGTTTCGAGGGAACATTAGCGCGCGCACACACACACATGCTTTTCATTGAATTTAAAAACACACGTTTTCAAGTGCTTGTTTCACTCCGATCAAATTTTAGTGCCATTGTCGGAGACGGAAATGGTTCTGAACTCACATTTTATTAACATTTTCTTCTCTATTTCGATATGCAGGTCAATTTTTACAGAAATTGAACATTACAGAAAGCTAAGCTTGCTTGCATCTCCCTGCTCAAGAAAGCAGGGAGTTGTTACTCACATAATTGCAACAAAAATACTTTAAAAGCCGCGAAAATGCGGCACTTTTTAGGATCTTGGCCCTATATTTTGCAAGCTGCTTCTAAATTGCACATATCTGTAGTTTCTGTTGCTATTTTCTGCTTTGATTGCCTAAACACTGCAACAATTAAAGAACTAAAATACGATAATTGGATGTGTTTTAAAACAATTTAGATATTTGCATCTAAGCACGTGTCAAATTTCATTCTAATATACTATATTTAGTTCTGTTGTTGTGATCAGGACTGAGGTATACATATGGGATTGCATATAGCATAGGACAAATACGTGGGTGATTTATTCATTTTGTATGTTTTTCTTGTCTATATTGCACACTTGCACAAATCAGACTTAAGGGCATAACCCAATACAAGATAAGGTAGGGAAGTCATTACCCTTTCTTAGCCCAAAAATCACCTCCCCACTCACACAACCGAAGCTTTAATAAAAATTGATAGACGTTGGCCCTTAAGGATATCTCAGACTTATTAAGAGATTGTCCAATGGTGAAGCTTGTGAGAACCATACTCTTGTGAAATAGGTGCCTAAGATTGGGGATTAAGAGGTTAAGCTTCAAAAATACCGTGGTTTGGCGTAATTTAACCTGTTGCTTACGCACGGATACCTCCTACCGTATTTTGTCCCTACTTGGCCGATTAGCTCGTAGTCAGGTTCATACAATAACCTCCCCCGGTAATCGGCCAGTTAGGAGTCATCTAGGTCTAGGTGAACCTTAGTATAGGCTTGGTTTTGATTTTTTTTTCTTTCTTTTTATTTGTTTGTTTGCTTTTTCTTTTTTGTTTGTGAAATGAAATTCAACAAAAACAATTCTTTCAACCTAATATGAATTCATATTTCCTACTGACCTCATTTGACTCGGATAACTCCAACCCGGCTTTGTATAGCATGAACCAATCGAATAGGCCAGATTAGATTTATCCGACTCAGTATAACCCTTATCCCTATTCTAATGGCCAAAATTTTCAAAATAAGTTCAACTCTTCACAGTGTCAATGGGGATTCACCTCCCCTTAGTCAAATTTTCAATCACCTTGTCCACAATTTTTATAATTTTTACAATATTCATTCCCCTATTTTGCTTCCTATTCCTTTTCTAGAACAACCCATTGAAGAAAAATCCGAGTTAGAAAAGAGTATAAAAACCATGCAGGAGGCCAAATGAAAATTTCAGAAATGTTAGCCTCTCCAATTCCATAATATTTTCAAGAGTTATACTCAGTCCCACCTTTTTAAAATGACCAATCCCCAAACTTGGACATGAGTATAGAACTTTTGCGTGAGTCCGAACAACAACCTCAAAATTTGATGGACTCACCGTTTCACCGAATATTTCAAAACTAACCTTCATACCCATCTTTTCAAACCCAATAACAACAAAATGATGAAACCAATCGACTTTGAAAAGCTGCTTGAAGTCATGACTCAGGTTCAAAACTCTCATAATCATGAAATAAATATAATAGTCAAATCTCTCCATTCCCACTTTTTGACCATTCCTGATGTCGTTAACCATACTGTTAGGAACCAAGAATCATGTTGTTTTGGAAACCAAGATTCATACTCATCATCGTTTAAAAGGAAAACCCATCCATCTTGGAAAAGAGTATGAGATTCCAGAGTGAGACCAAGAAACAATCTCATACCTTGTTGGACTCACCATTTTCCCAGAATCAAATTTCACATACTTCTTTTTCAGAACATTCAACTGTAAAAAAATCTTTCCTGCAAATGATGGAAACCTTGCGTGAGTCTGAGCAACAATCACAAAATTTGATGGATTCATGATTTCACCACAATTTTCAAAACTCATGCTCACCTTCACAAGAAGAACCGATTACAAAGAGTATAGGAGACATGATTCAAATTCAAAATTCTGTTACCCAGCCTATCAGTAGGTTGATTCAATATTAAGCGAAATGATTGTAAAGAGTGAGGGAATTCTCTCTTATCAACCTTTGACCAATTCTTATATCTCTAACTCTATCGCTTAGACCAAATAATCATGTTGTTTTGGAAACCAAGATTCAATTTCAGTATACCTATTTGAACTTTACCAAATCAGAATATTGAGAACAACATTGATATTTGGCAAGTTATTCCTTTCCTGAAATTGAACTTGAGCATGAATATGATTCTAAACCTCAACTTGGCAATTCAATTCCATTTCTTAATTCAATATTGACTCCGGTATCTTTACCGATCCCCGAGTCAGTATTTGATCATGTGCTTGTCCATCGTGAAATTGAATCACCAATCTTTCTAGGTCAACATATTGAACTTAACCAATATCATACCTTTGAAAATCTCATATACAAATCAGCAAGCTCTCATTTATGAAATTAAACTCAATCAAAAATGTGACCAAGATCCTCAAATTTATGATCCAGTTCAACTTCCCAAATCAATATTGACTCCTGTTTTATTCCCATCTTGAGTAATATTCTAGAGTCAGTTTTGATTTCCATACCTGTCATTCTTGAACTTGAATCACCAATCTTAAAAAGTCACATTCCTTTTGTTGGAAAATAAAATGTGGACTAGAGTTTCAACTTCTTGGCTTGGATCACTTTCTGAACAAATCTCGACTCCTAAATGTTGGTCCCGAGATATTGTCAAATGCGGAACTATCTCTGTTGGCAACAATAGATCTAAAATACACAAGTCAACACAAAACTAAAACAAGAAGGATTAATGTTAATCAAGTAAACAAACTTGCAAAAAGGAAAACAAATCTCAGAAAATAGACAAACGCAAACAAGAGAGATTTATCTTGGTTCGGTCCTTGTGACCTACATCCAGTCCCCAAGCCACCCGCTTGAGATTTTCCTTTAACTTGATTTTGTACACCCAAAATCACAACATGCATACCACTTGACAAATCCCCTTCGCCAAATGTGTACACCTTCTCTTCCACCAAGAGAACACCTTCTCTTCCACCAAGAGAATACCTTCACCTTGTACAACTGCCTCTACACCAAGAAGCCACCCGTGTACAATGATCACTTTGAGTTTACAATACTTTTCCTATAAGCCTTGGTACTGAATGTGTATGTGGACAAGGTCTAGTATAGGAGACAAGAACTTCAGAGGACTTCACAATGGAGATTGATTTTTTGGTGAAGAACTGAAGTAGGAAAAATAGTTTTCAGGTTGACAGAATTTTGGCTTTGGAAAACTGAATGTTTTTTCTTGTTTTGTCTTAATCTTTGGCCTTTGGACTAACTACCCCATATATAGATGAAGACTAGGGTTAGTTAGGGTAGTTATAGGAGCAATTCAGATGATATGAACGTTGGAAAACGTTGCACAAAAGACCAGATAACGAAAACTGTCCAACAGTCAGAAACTGCCTATAGTCGACTTGCCCATAGAGTTAGTCGACTATACTAGGCAAATTTCCTTCTATTAGTCGACTTGGTAAAGCTATAAGTCGACTAGGTCAGTGGACGTTGGATTGACAGTTTTCTGTTTAACTGATTCAAGTCGACTGCAACTAACTTATAGTCGACTGACCAGTTATTAGTCGACTAGGGGCAAGGGATTAGTCGACTACAAGATGTATTAGTCGACTATATTTGACTGTCAAGTCGACTAATACACAAACAGAGAGTTGGGTCAGATTTGGACACAGGACTTAGTCGACTTGGGTTCTGGGTTAGTCGACTACTCATGTTATTAGTCGACTTGACATGGGTATTAGTCGACTAATGGACACTGATATGTGTGAGTGTATCAAGGCTTTTTACATGCTACTTCATAATTACAATCCACATCATATCAACTCTCTTTGGCACATCTTGATCATGTAGAACTCTTGATTCTTCATGTGTTAGAGCTCCAAATGACATGCGTCACATAAGTCTTCAAGTCTTCATCAAATAAGTTCCAACATTCTCCCCCTTTTGATGATGACGCTTTATGTGCACAAGTGCTCCCCCTGTAGAAAATACGTTATATTTCCTCCCCCTGCAGAAATTGGGTTATAACAGATAGAGAATACTTTGTTCTCCCCCTGCAACAAATATATTAGTAAATATATATACATATCAACTTTTAAATGGTACCTGCAAGATAGACGTTAGATGGTACCAAACATAAAAGATCATATCTAACCTTTAGGATTCCAAATCCATTAGAATTTGATTTCCACCTGTTAGTATACACATAGTTACAAGAATCACATATATCATGAATGTATGAGCAATATATGTTTTTTTATCATGAAAACTTAATTTTTAGGAATCTATATAAACTTATTTTTCTTAGACTTTCTTTTTATAAAAAACTATATGGATTACTAACATATGAAGACTTTTCATTATATCCAATACCATAATGATTATTATGTGACAATTTCTGAAAAGATAATAAATCATTCAATTTTTCTTTTCCTTCATTAAACTTAGTCACATTTTGCAAAAGATCTTCATATTTCTTTTTGAAACTGAAATATCTTTATCTAATATAAAAATCCTTTTATTCAAAGACTCAGTTTCCTTTTTCAGAAAATTTTCTCTTTTATAAACTTCTCATTTTCACTTTTCAAAGATGATATGACTTTTTCAGATTTATCTTGTTGAGAATTTATAGAAGATACTTGTAAAGCATAACATGAATTTTCCTGTAAAAGTTTTTCATTTTCTTTTAATAAAACTTTGTTTTTCAGTTTTTCATTTTTCAGATCAACAAATAATTCATGGAATGCATCAGAAAGTTCAGTAAACGATACCTCATCATCTTCCAGTGCCATGTAACATAGGTTGACATGCTCAGTGGTTTCTTCTTCATTAGAGGAAGAGGAATCACTGTATTCTGATGATGCTTCGTAATTTTTCTTCTTTCTGAACTTTTTGCTTTTGTACTTATCCTTCTTTTTGAGCAAAGGGCAATCCATCTTCATATGACCTGGTTTATTACAGTTAAAGCATTTGAATTTACCTTGCTTTAAGAAACGCCTAAATTTCTTTGAAAGCATTGCCATCTCCTCCTCATCGTCATTGGAATCGTCCGTGTCGGAGGATGCATGGAAGGCGAGTTCTTTCTTCTTTGAGCGGTGTTGTCTTTCGTCCTTCTTTCTTTCTTCTAACTGCACTTCATATGCCATTAGATTACCGATTAGATTTTTTAATGTCATAGTTGAGAGATCATTCGCCTCTTCAATGGCGGTTGTCTTCTTCTCCCATTCTGGTGTGAGTGCACGAAGGATCTTACGAACTCTTTCAACTTGGTGTAGTCCTTTCCAAGGGATGCTAATGTATTGGTGATGTCGGTGAATCTTGTAACCATCTCGGATATGGTTTCATTCTCCTCCATTTTGAATAACTCAAACCTGTGGACAAGAACAGATATTTAGATTCCTTAACTTTATTTGCCTTCGTGTGTTACCTGAAGAGTATGCCATATTTGATGTGCAGAAGTTGCTGTTGAACATGGTTGAACTCTTCTTTGCTTAGGGCACAGAACAAGGCATTCATTGCTTTGGCGTCAAGGTTCGCGTTCTTCTTTTGATCTTCACTCCAAGCGTTGTAGTTGGTTGTTGGCTTGGTGTACGATGCTTCTACGATGTTCCAAAGGTCGTAGTTCAGCGATTGCAAGTAGATCTTCATTCTACACTTCCAATAGTTGTAGTTGGATCCGTCAAATAGTGGTGGACGCTGTGTAGAATGTCCTTCTTTGAATTGGGATGATGAGAACTCCGTTGCCATCTTTGTTGTTGACTTGTACCCGCTCTGATACCAAATGTTGGTCCCGAGATATTGTTAAATGCGGAACTATCTCTGTTGGCAACAATAGATCTAAAATACACAAGTCAACACAAAACTAAAACAAGAAGGATTAATGTTAATCAAATAAACAAACTTGCAAAAAGGAAAACAAATCTCAGAAAATAGACAAACGCAAACAAGAGAGATTTATCCTGGTTCGGTCCTTGTGACCTACATCCAGTCCCCAAGCCACCCGCTTGAGATTTTCCTTTAACTTGATTTTGTACACCCAAAATCACAACATGCACACCACTTGACAAATCCCCTTCGTCAAATGTGTACACCTTCTCTTCCACCAAGAGAATACCTTCACCTTGTACAACTGCCTCTACACCAAGAAGCCACCCGTGTACAATGATCACTTTGAGTTTACAATACTTTTCCTATAAGCCTTGGTACTGAATGTGTATGTGGACAAGGTCTAGTATAGGAGACAAGAACTTCAGAGGACTTCACAATGGAGATTGACTTTTTGGTGAAGAACTGAAGTGGGAAAAATAGTTTTCAGGTTGACAAAATTTTGGCTTTAGAAAACTGAATGTTTTTTCTTGTTTTGTCTTAATCTTTGGCCTTTGGACTAACTACCCCATATATAGCTGAAGACTAGGGTTAGTTAGGGTAGTTATAGGAGCAATTCAGATGATATGAACGTTGGAAAACGTTGCACAAAAGACCAGATAACGAAAACTGTCCAACAGTCAGAAACTGCCTATAGTCGACTTGCCCATAGAGTTAGTCGACTATACTAGGCAAATTTCCTTCTATTAGTCGACTTGGTAAAGCTATAAGTCGACTAGGTCAGTGGACGTTGGATTGACAGTTTTCTGTTTAACTGATTCAAGTCGACTGCAACTAACTTATAGTCGACTGGACCAGTTATTAGTCGACTAGGGGCAAGGGATTAGTCGACTACAAGATGTATTAGTCGACTATATTTGACTGTCAAGTCGACTAATACACAAACAGAGAGTTGGGTCAGATTTGGACACAGGACTTAGTCGACTTGGGTTCTGGGTTAGTCGACTACTCATGTTATTAGTCGACTTGACATGGGTATTAGTCGACTAATGGACACTGATATGTGTGAGTGTATCAAGGCTTTTTACATGCTACTTCATAATTACAATCCACATTATATCAACTCTCTTTGGCACATCTTGATCATGTAGAACTCTTGATTCTTCATGTGTTAGAGCTCCAAATGACATGCGTCACATAAGTCTTCAAGTCTTCATCAAAATAAGTTCCAACACTAAACATTTACTTGACTTAAGTCACTTTCTTGAGTCAATGCTAGTTTCTGTACTTTCTGAGTCCAAATCAGTCATTCCATCATTTCACACTTCATTCTGGGATAAAGATGTTAAAAATAATGACATTGAAATTATTTTGAAAATTTGAAAATTAGATGGGGTAAAATTCTTAATCATTCATGTATACATCATAATCGTGAGTTATATTAGAGAGGTTTCTGGTGGGTTCCTCTGGACTCCACAATCTTTGGATTAGGCTGCATTTCATAAACAATCAGACCACGATCGGAACCATCACCTTGAGGTAATTTTTTTTCTCTTTATATTTTCATGAATACATACATTCTCGATGCATTGAGGATAATGCATGAAATAAGTGTGGGGTAGGGTCTACTAACATAGAGTTTTTAAATTTTCTTTCTTTTTCACTTCTTTTTGGATATTTTTAGAAATCTCCCTTTTGTATAGGAATTTTCCCTTTCTTTAAAAACTTTTTGAAGCAAGAGACATAGCTTTGATCTATTTTTAAAAAAATTAAGATGATCTTAGGAATTAAGAAAGCCTTAATTATGACATCTTAAACTTAGTCGAAATAATAGATCTTATTTAAAATTATATGCTAAGTAAGATAGATTCGAGAAATAATTTTATCTTGAATTTTTTACCTTAGATAGTATGTACTTCACGCTTATACATTTGCGGGATGGAAATAAAGACCTAAAATGTCATAAATTAAAAATAAATAAAAATATATGGTATATATGAATAAAAAATCGCTTATTAAGCTGGTTAATTGTGCCTCAAGAAGTATGATTATTCACGTCTAACGGTGGTCAAAAAATAAATAATCCCCCTAAGTTTTGTGGCCTTATTTACTCGAATCCTTAAGCCCGAGGGATGTTTTCTCATCTGGTACCCTAAGATCGTCTGATTTGGGAGTCATCGCCTAAAGGCTCACTACCTGGATAAACTAGAAAGTCTAAGAAAACTTAGAGAAAAAAAAGAAATATATATATAAATAAATGGCTTGATAGTTAGAGTTGAAATCCCAAAAATCTTCACTATCACAAACTGCATATTATCTACATTTTATGAAGGATAAAATATTCAATCAAATTTTGAATTCTTACCTTAATTAGTGATAAGATCTTGCTTCTTAACTAAGTTTATGAACTAATAATTTTTGATGGACTTATGACCCTATATCGCTTAATTTTTTACAAAAAATATTTGAAAAACTTTTCTCTTTTCAAATGCATTTTCAAAACACTAACTTTTATTATCTTTCTTTATGGATTTTGTGGGTGTAATCTGCTGAAAACCCTCAGGAGACAAAACTCCTCCTCTAAGTGAAACTGATAGGTAGTCAAAAGTGCATATTTATCATCATATTTCCCTACTTATTCTTTTATAAAGCACTACTACGTAATGTTTTTTGTTTAATGTTGTGCAGGCCTTGAGTAATTAAAAATAAATAAATGAAGCTCATTGAAGCCCAAAGCCCAAAAAACCCACAAGCCCACATGCATGATTTATTTTAGTAATTAAGAAGCTTCTAGCTTATCTAACTAAATCTAAACTTAGATTTTAAATTATTAATTTAAAATTTAGGAGAGCAAGAAGGATAAAGTAGGACTTCTAATTGCTATTCAAATCAAGAGAAGAAGAAGGATAGAATAAGATAGATCCTTATCCTAATTAAAATCAAAGGTGGACTTCTACTTGAACCTGGTTGCTTGCACTACAAGATAAAGATAAAGGGAAGAAAGGCTTCAAGATAAAGATAAAGGACCAAATCCTTTTCAAATTCAGATTTTTGATAACTTCCTTCCCAAGTTATCCCGAATTCTCAAGATCGAGGATCAGAATGCATAATCCAGAAGGAGGCGCCCAAACGGACAGACAAGAGGAAGCTACGTGAGAAAGTGCATGGCCAAACGCGTCCATGGCCGCGTTTTCGCGGCCGTTTGGATAGATCTGGCAACGCGTTTTCGTGAGAGAGTTGTACTGGGACTCTATGTCTTAAATCTCCTATAAATACCCCTGCAGAGTAACAGAGAAGGAATTCGAGAAACAAAAGTTTAGGGTTTCCTTTAGATCCTCTTTCTTTCTGAATTTTTTTGTATTTTTATTTTTTATTTGGAGAAGAAGATTGTTGAAGAAGGAGAAGAGCTTTATAATTAGCCGGTGACATCCAATAAAAAGGTTCTTTATTCTTTTTTCTTTCTTACTTTGCAATTCAATTTAATTTTTTGCTTTAGCTTAATTGTTTTTTTCTTCTTTTAATTTTAATGCAACTTTTCTTTTTCAAAATAAAAATAAAAATATGAATAACTAATTAAACTTATAGTTTGGTAATCTCTCGATCAACCCTAGTTTAGTTTAAAAGATGAACTAATTGACATCTATACTTGTTAAAAACCCTAGGATTAAATTGGTATTCTTGAAGATGAATCAATAATTAAGTTTAACTAATTTGGGTTGCACTTTTTAAATAGTTATTTATGGTTCATATTTAAATACTTTGATAGCATAATTTTAAGTGGACTTTTCTTATGCTATGCTTTGAAATTAAGATAAACTGCAGTTTTTTTTATTAGTGCACACTAATTAGGGTTCCAACATTTTTATTCATCTTACTTGATTCTCAATCAATACCCTAGGGTAGATAATTCTTCATTCAATATGATGTTCACTCTTTTAGACTAATACTTTGGTTGTGATAGATGATTAGTAGAATATAATTCTTTTGCTTGATTAAATCTAATTCTCACAATCAATATCTCTATTTTCCAACTAATTTTAGAGAAAATCATTTTGAAAAGCTTCCATCGCATCCTTCCCTGTGGATCAACCTGTCTAACCCTTGCTACACGGTTACATTGAAATGAGACTAAGACTTTTTAACTTTAACTTTTTCTTTTTCCCGTTTCAATCAAAATTTTGACGCTGTTACTGGAGAAGGAACAGTACGATATTCTCTAAACAAACTAATTATTTTTTTCTCTGTTTGCAGGATCAGATAACAGGAAAACTAGCTGCAGCTAAGGACATATAGCTTCTCTATGCCTCTGCCCTAGAAGGCAGAGCAATAGTGCCTACTATCTAGCCGCGCAAACACGACAATTGCAGCGTTTCCGGGGCTATAGTAGATCACTACTAATTGATCTTGTGCAGGTTCCTGCAAATTGCAAAGTTCTGTTTACTACTTTGATAATTTTTCTCTATGATCACCCTGCATGCTGCTAATTAATTAACAGTAACCTATTAGTTAACTAATTAAAAAAAATTTAGACTCTTACATCATAGGCAGGTGTCTATTTTATTTTCTTAATTCCTGTTGAAGAGTGCTGGCAATAAGGTACGTTCGCATTGCATATAGACTAGGAAGCACCCTTAGTTGATTTACTGCTTTTGAGTGAATACTTGTCTATTACTTTACACTTGCATTAAATCACTTTAAGGGCAAAACCCATAAACAAGATAAAGTGAGGACATCATTACCCTTTCTTGACCCACAAATCATCTCCGTTGCACTCACAACCCTAACCCTAAAATAAAAATTGACTAGACGTTGGCCTTAGGTTAACTCGGACGCATTAGGAGACTGGCTGAAGGAGGAAGTTGTCTGAAATTAACTCTCGCCAAATTGGTATCTAGGAAGGGGATTAAGGGTCGAAAGCCCAAAAGTTGGTGGTTACTTAATTAAGGAACGTCTTTGACGGATAACCTCCCACCAACCTTGCCACCTACCTGGCCGATTAACTTGTGGCTAAGATTGGCAATATGCCTCCTAAAGACAGTTTAAAGTTAGGAGTCGTCTAAGTCCAGGCTTATCGTAGATTGGGATTTTTAATTTTTGATTATTTTTTCTCTTTCTTGATTGATTGGGTGAACTTGTTTGTTAACAGTGCATGTCAGCTTGGTCGAGAGACCCAGTCACATCTAGACTAATTAGGAATAGTTCACCACCTGAACAAAAATCTGATTCACACATGCCACAACCACCATCAGTGCAAGATAGGTTCTATCCTATTGGGACATCTCTTCCATCTTGCATTCAGCTGCTCGATGTAGGAGACGACCAATTTGAGCTAAAATCACAATACATCAACACTCTTCCCAAATTTTATGGATTTGAATCCGAGAATGCATACTATTTCATAAGGGAATTTAAAGAAGTATGTCTAATGATGAAAATACCCAGCCTAGGAGTAGATGCCATTAAATTATGTTTTGTCCCATTCTCTTTGAAAGACTTAGCAAAGAAATGGCTCTACAGTCTAGAAGCCGGTTCCATATCATTATGGGATAATTTCGTCAAAGCCTTCTTAAAGAAGTTTTATCCCGTTCACAAGACTGTGCAAATTAGGAAAAGCATCTTACAGTTAAGCAAACAGCCAATGAACCTTTTGGAAGTAATTCGAACATTTTAAGGACCTCCTTGCCCAATGCCCTCACCATAGGATAGAGAAATGGCGACTTTGCCAAGCTCTTTATGATGGATTAGAATATCAAACAAAAACTCTATTAGAATCCATGTGCCAAGGAGGATTTTTGAAAAAGAATGAAGACGAAGGATGGGTATTATATGAAGATTTGGCTAATAAGACCATCCAATGGGAACCAACTCTGGAAAAATTTAGGACTAATGACCCTAACTCTTCTAAAAGAGGTGTCCATTTTATTGAGGAAAACATAGCTACTGAAACTAAACTAGCTGTTGTGATGCGAAGACTAGAAGCTCTTGAAATTAAAGAACCAGTCTCAGTGAACCAAGTCAGCCCAACACCTTCGACGGGCTGTACTTATTGTCAAGCCATGAACCATATGTCTGAGGAATATCCCGTCTTTTTAGCTCATCAAAGTTACCCGAGCATATGAATGCAGCCTTCACAAGGCCCGCTAACAATCCATATTCATCCACCTATAATCCTGGTTGGAGAAATTACCCAAATTTCTTATGAGGCCCAAACAACGATGATCAAACAAGGACCAAATTCTCCAATAATTTTCAACAATCTTCTTATCAACAAACTTTTCCCAACTAAAGTTCTCCATTCTCTTTCCAAAATTCACACATAGAAACAAGACTCTCCAATATGGAAAGAAAGGTAGACACTCTAGTTAAAAGCCATGACACACTAGCTCAAGTCTTGACTAGGATAGAGATGTAATTGAGTCAACAAGAAAGACAAAAGGGAACTCTACCATGTCAACCATTGCCAAACCCTAGGAATCCTAGGCAAGCCAATGAGGCTCAAGACCCAAACCAGTGTAACTTGGTTCATACATTAAGTTCAGGGAAACAAGTTGATAACCAAGTATCCATGACATCTTACCCAGCTCAATTGTCCACTCCATCTAGTTCCACTCCATCTCCACAAAACTCTAAAGAAACTGAAGTTGATAAGTCAGCAATTCAAGTGCACCAACCTATATCCCCATTTTCAAATAGGCTTAGGAGTAATAATAATGCACATATGGAGAAACTGCTCGAGGCATTTAATCAAGTTAGGCTTAATATGCCACTTCTTAATGCAATCCAATAGGTCCCTTGATTGGTTGCTAATGCTGCATATTTAGTATCTTATTTCCATACTTATTATAGAATAAAATCTGCATTGTCCTAATTAAATGTTTAATTTATTTGCTGGCCCATTCCTTAAGGAGATGAAGAGAAATGAGCCCAAAAGCCCACCAAATTCTGAATTAAATCAGAATTAATTCGAGCTCAGTGAATCAGGGCAAAATAAAGAGGTTGAAAACCGGTTGAGAAGAATCCTCTCAGAATCGATCGGTTAAAGCCAAGAATCAAAGGCCATTTTGTCACAATCCTGGACTCAAACGAGAAAATCAACTGAAGATAAATGCAGAAAGAAAAATCAGGGAGACCCACTAACAGGGTGTGGCCACTTGGCCACACCCTGGCCGCGGAAACGCGGCCAAAGCCGCGTTTTCGCGGCTTGGTTAAGAAGTTAGGGGAGCGTTTGCTCCCCCAATCTTCCCGGGATTCTCCTCTTATGGGTTTTACCTATAAATACAGGTTTCAGCTGAGCAAAATGGGACGACCATGCAGAGATAGGATTTAGCCTAGTTTTCCATTTTGTAGTATAGGTTTTGTTTTCTTTTTATGTAACTTTAATTTGTATGTAAGCTTAGGTTAGATGAAGATTCATGTAAGTAAGAGAGAGAGGCTTATGTTGAGAGTGACACCGATGTACCCTCCTCCTTTCTTCCATTGTTTCTGCAAGCAATAAAGGTAAATACTTTTTTATGTTCGTCTCTTTACTTTTGTTTTCTTTTGTTTTCTTCTTCCTCTTTCTACTTTACCTCTTTTGGTTTTGTTGAGCTTGCAAGTGAATCCAGAAGCATAAGTATAACGATGTTGTCTGAGTGCCAACGATACTTCATGAAGTTGTTCTCCTCCTCAAGATCCGTATCACTTCATTCTTGCGCGGCTTGATGATATAATGCGAACGGGGACTGAGCTCGATCCTATGACTTATGCGTTGAACGCCTCCGAAGTAAGGTAGAACATGCAAGGATTCTAGGTAAGTCATCAACCAAACTAGGTAAGTATTTCTTTAACCTTCTTTCTTTTCTTTTATTTCTTTAGTATAGATCACCACATCTTCCAAATCTTTCTTTTCCAATTCATTTGTACATAGTCACTTTCTGATTCTCTCCACCTTCTCATTCTACTGTTTTCTTTCTAACTTTAACATAACTTTTTTTTTCATTTTTATTTCTTAAAAACAAAGAAGAACTTTCGTTTTTCTTTATAAAGATTTCAATACAACCCTTGAACGCTTCTATCGCAAACCCTCCTTGTGGATCACAACCCGCATAGCTACTTGCTATAGCGGTAAGAATTGAGCACTTGCACATCTTTATTCTTAAGTTCTGAAATACTATATTTTGTGCAGGTAAAGCTACAATCAAAATTTTGGCGCCGTTGTCGGGGAGGGTAACGGTTTTTATTGAAATCTGATTTTTATTGAATTTTTGAACTAAAATGAATTTTCTTCTCTGTTGCAGGTTATAGGGCAAGCAAAGCAGGAAAAAAGGATTGCAGAAACATATAAGTGGTCTTGGGCCTCTGTTCCAGAAAACAGAGACCAAGTACCCTCTGAATTGCCGCGTTTTCTTGGCTTTAGCCGCGTTTCCGCGGCAAGGAAGAGTTCACTACTAACTGTTTTTTTTGCAGGGCTGCTTGCTTTGCAAAATTCTACTTTTCTGCAACTTTATTTCTTATATGCCATCACCAAAAGCCTGCTAAGAAATCAACAGTAAAACATTTGTTGAAAAAGATAAAAAATTGATTAGACGTTTGTATTTTAGGCACGTGTCTTTTCAATTCATTTATTTTACTGTTGAAGAGTGCTGGAGCAAGGTACGTTCGCGTTGCATCTAAAATAGGACTCATCTCTTGGTTGATGTACATCGCTTTGAGTGAATCTTATTTACATATCTTGTACACTTGCACAAATTGATTTTAAAGGCAACACCCGATAACAAGATAAGGTGGAGATTTAATCACCCTTCCTTGGCCCAAAAATCAGATTCCAAGCACTCACTAACCCAAGCCTAACTAAAAATGAGTAGACGTTGGCCCTAGGGACATCTCAGACTCAATTAGAAGATTATCCTAAGGGGGAAAGGTGTTAGAATTTGACTCCTGCCAAATCAGTGTCTAGGAAAGGGATTAAGGGCCGAAAGCCCGAAGGTTGGTGGTTATTTAATTAAGGAACGTCTTTGACAGAAAACCTCCCACCAATCTTACCCTGACCTAGCTGATTACCTTGTGGTCAAAGTCTGCATTAGACCTCTCGTGGACAGTCTAATCAGTTAGGAGTCGTCTAGGTCACAGGTCTACCCTAACTTAGGTTAGAATTTTTTCTTTTTTTGTTTGCTTATTTGTTTGTTTTTCTTTATTTGTATTCTATTGTGTGATATGGCTTATAACAACAATTTTTCCAACTTCAATGATAATCCATATTACACACTAACCTCTTTTTTGGATATTATCAACCCGGCATATCATAAGTTTAACCAACCTAGTGTGCCAGATTGGTCTTATCCGAATCAATATAACCCATGTCCCCAATCTTATAACCATAATTTCCATAATAATTTTAACTCTTCATAGAGTCAGTGGGGATTCACCTCCCCCAAGTCTAATTTTCAACCAATTTGTCCCCGTTATCCACCTAGTCCACAATATTCTCTAGAATCATACTCAGTTCCACCAGTCCAAAATAGAAAACCATCAATTTTGGAAAGGAGTATGCGTGAGTCCAAACAAAAATCACAAAATCTGATGGACTCACAATTTCACCACCAATTCCTAGACAACACTTCATCTTTTCATCAAAACAATGAACCCATCAACTATGAAAAGATGCTTGAAGCCATGACTCAGGCTCAAAACGCTTGTAATCGTGACATAGATATGATGGTCGAATCTCTACGTTCCTACCGTTTGACCAGTTCTGATGTCACTAACCATTCTGTTAGAGCCGAAGAGTCATGTTGTTTTGGAAATCAAAGTTCCATTTCAAAACAATCATTTCAACTTGCCCAAACTCCAAACATTGAAAATGATATTGAGAGTTTGGCAAGTTAGCCCTTTCCTGAAATTGAACTTGAAAATGAATATGATCATGAACCTCAATTTAGTGATTCAATTCTACTTCCTGATTCAATTATGACTCCAGTATCTTCACCTGATTTCAATCTTTTCCCCGAGTCAACATTGGATCCTGTGCCTATTCATCATGAAATTGAATCACCCATCTTTAAGGATCATATTGAACTTGACCAATTTAAACTTTTGAAAATCCTATTGACAAATTGGCAAGTTCTCATTTTTATGACACTGAACTCAATGCGAAATGTGACCTAGATTCTCAACTCTGTGATCCAGTTCAAATTTCTCAATCAATATTGACTCCTGTTTTGTTACCCGACTTGAGTAATATTTTAGAGTCAGTTTTGATTCCTACACCCATTAATCCTGAACTTGAATCACCAATATTAAGTCACATTCCATTGTTTGAAAATAAATGTGGACTTGAGTTTTAACTTCTTGACTTGGACCCAATTCCTGAACCTATTTCGACTCATGAACCTTTACTTGACTTAAGTCACCTTCCTGAGTCGGTATTAGTTCCTGTATTTCCTGAGTCCAAGTCAATCATTCTATCTTTTCACACTCCATTCTGGGATGAGGTGGTTGACAAATTTGACTCCGAAATTAGTTATGAAATTTAGAAATTAGATGGAGTTAAATTTTTAATAAAAATCCTTCATGGATACATCATTTTAATGGGTTATATTAGAGAAATTTCTGGTGGGTTCCTCCGAACTCTAAGAAAGGTCGATTGGGCCGCATTTCGTGGACCAATCAGACCACCACCGGAACCACCACCTTAAGGTAATATTTTCCTTCCCTTTCTTCTTTTTCATGCATCTATGCATTAATTCACACATTGAGGACAATGCATAAGATAGGTGTGGGGGAGAGTCTAACATAACTTAGTTTTTTCTTTTTATAAAAAAATTTAACATTTTCTTTGCTTTTAAAAACTTTTTGAAAATAGAAACAATATTTTGACATATTTTTTGTAAGAAATTAAGTCAATTTTAAGGAATAGGAAAATCTAAATTAGGATTTCTTATACTTGGTCAAAATAAGATTATTTGTTTGATTTTTAGGGTTAGGAAAAAATTTTGTCAAAGTAATTTAGTCTTGATCTTTACCTTGATGAAATATGCACACTTCATACATTTACACACTTAGGGTTCAAAAACAAAGATTCTTATGCCTTATAAAATATATATATATAAAAAAAGGAAGGAAAAAAAATAAACAAATCTAATTATTGATTAGCTAGGTGCTTTGGCCTAAGCAAGCCTTAGTATTTATGCGAAAGATGATTAGATAAGTTTGAGAAAAAAATTTTCTCTGATTAAGCTGGGTATTTGTGCCTAATAAAGCATAAGTATTCACGCCTAAAAGTGGTTCATATAATAAAATCCTTAGTTTTGTGGCCTTGTTTGCTTGAGTCCTTAAGTCCTTGGGTGTTTTCTCACCCGGTGCCCTAAGACCATTTGGTTTGGGAGTCATCGATTAAAGGCTCGTTACATGGGCAGATTAGAAAGCCTAATAGAACTAAGGAATAATACCACCAAAAAAAAGAAAAAAACACACATTTATATAAATAAATAAGGCATAAGAGTTAGAGTTAATGAACCCTTAGTCAAAAGTTTCACAGTCACAAGGTGCATATGACTTAGGGTAAAGTAATAGACTAGATGAGAAGTACAATTTGACTCCTTACTTTGATTGATAACAAATTCTTGAATAGAGACTAAGTTTAGGAATGAAAAATTCAATTTTCCTATAACTTATAGATTGCTTAAATCTTACAATTATATTTCAAATATTTTTCTCTTTCAAAATGCTTTTCGAAAATACTAACTCTTTGTTTCTCTTTCTTTATGGATTTTGTGGGTGTAATCCACTGAAAACCCTCACGAGACAAAACTCGTCCTCTAGGGGAAACCTAGAGGTTTAACGGCTTGTTGCACATGCTCAGTGCAATGGCGTGACCTGCGAAAGTGGTCTAATAATCCTTAGTATAGTTTAGTTGTTTTGCTCGAGGACGAGCAAAAGATAGGTATGGGGGTGTGATTGGTTGCTAATGTTGCATATTTAGTATCATATTTCCATACTTATTATATAATAAAATCTGCATTGTCCTAATTAAATGTTTAATTTATTTGCAGGCCCATTCCTTAAGGAGATGAAGAGAAATGAGCCCAAAAGCCCACCAAATTCTGAATTAAATCAGAATTAATTCGAGCTCAGTGAATCAGGGCAAAATCAAGAGAATGAAAATCGGTTGAGAAGAATCCTCTCAGAATCGATCGGTTAAAGCCAAGAATCAAAGGCCATTTCGTCACAATCCTGGACTCAAACGAGAAACCAACTGAAGATAAATGCAGAAGGAAAAATCAGGGAGACCCACCAACAGGGTGTGGCCACCTGGCCACACCCTAGCCACGAAAACGCGGCCAAAGTCGCGTTTCCGTGGCTTGGTTAAGAAGTTAGGGGGAGCGTTTGCTCCCCCAATCTTCCCGGGATTCTCCCCTTATGGGTTTTGCCTATAAATACAGGTTTCAGCTGAGCAAAATGGGACGACCATGCAGAGATAGGATTTAGCCTAGTTTTCCATTTTGTAGTATAGGTTTTGTTTTCTTTTTATGTAACTTTAATTTGTATGTAAGCTTAGGTTAGATGATGATTCATGTAAGTAAGAGAGAGAGGCTTATGTTGAGAGTGACACTGATGTACCCTCCTCCTTTCTTCCATTGTTTCTGCAAGCAATAAAGGTAAATACTTTTTTATTTTCATCTCTTTACTTTTATTTTCTTTTGTTTTCTTCTTCCTCTTTCTACTTTACCTCTTTTGGTTTTGTTGAGCTTGCAAGTGAATCCAGAAGCATAAGTATAACGATGTTATTTGACTGCCAACGATACTTCATGAAGATGTTCTCCTCTTCAAGATCCGTATCACTTCATTCTTGCGCGGCTTGATGATATAATGCGAACGGGGACTGAGCTCGATCCTATGACTTATGCGTTGAACGCCTCCGAAGTAAGGTAGAACATGCAAGGATTCCAGGTAAGTCATCAACCAAACTAGGTAAGTATTTCTTTAACCTTCTTTCTTTTCTTTTATTTCTTTAGTATAGATCACCACATCTTCCAAATCTTTCTTTTCTAATTCATTTGTACATAGTCACTTCCTGATTCTCTTCACCTTCTCATTCTACCATTTTCTTTCTAACTTTAACATAACTTTTTTTTCATTTTCATTTCTTAAAAACAAAGAAGAACTTTCGTTTTTCTTCATAAAGATTTCAATACAACCCTTGAACGCTTCTATCGCAAACCCTCCTTGTGGATCACGACCCGCATAGCCACTTGCTATAGTGGTAAGAATTGAGCACTTGCACATCTTTATTCTTAAGTTCTGAAATATTGTATTTTGTGTGCAGGTAAAGCTACAATCATCCCTAGCATGCCAAATTCCTTAAGGACATGTGCACCAAGAAAAAAAGACAAATGTGCCCAAGAAGGTTTTTCTACCCACTAACATTAGTGAGCTATTGTCCAACCAGATCTCAGTCAAGTATAAAGACCCTGGTTGCCCCACCATTTCTTGCATAATAGGTCAAGCTAAAATTAGTAGAGCACTCCTCGATTTAGGAGTAAGCATTAATTTGCTTCCCTTCTCTGTATATCAACAACTTGGATTAGGCAAACTTAGCCCAACTCAAGTTACGATCCAATTAGCTGATCAATCAATTAAAGTTCTAAAGGGAGAGATCAACGATGTCCTTATACGTATAGGAGAATTCATTTACCCAGTAGATTTCATTGTTTTAAAGATACAACCTGTGTCTAATCCTAGGTCCCAGACTCTCGTCGTCTTAGGAGTCCATTCCTAGCAATTGCTAACGCAATCTTAAATTGTAGAAACGGATCCATGAGATTGAATTTTGGAGACATGACCAAGAAAGTCAATGTTTTCAAGTTAGGTAAGCACCCCTACGACATAAATGACCAACCCTTTGAGGTCAACGTCATTGAAAATATGACTAGTGAGCACAAAGAGGAGATCACACTAGAATCAAAGGATGATGAAGAGTTAGAATCTAGTGATCTCAACCTTGACGAGATTGAGTAGGCAGCAAGTCCAAGTTCTATATAGATAGAGAAATTAAGCTTAACACCTCCACCCATCGAGCCACCTCCTTCCTTAGCATTAAAGACCATACCTAAGCATCTTAAGTACGCTTACCTTGGTGAACAAGAGAAGCTACCAGTCATAGTTGCATCCAACTTGACTAATAGGCAAGAGGAAGACCTATTGACAACCCTTAGGAAACATAGGGAAGCCATTGGTTAGACTATGGCCGATATCAAGGGACTAAGTCCTAAAATAGTCCAGCATAAAATCCATCTAAATTAAGGGGTTAAATCGAAGAGGGACCCACAGCGTAGGCTAAACCCGCTCATGCAAGAGGCTGTACAAGCCGAAATAGTGAAATTGTTAGATAATGAGATGATTTATCCCATTTCTGATAGCTAATGGGTCAGACCAGTGCACGTGGTCCCAAAAAAGTCTAGTTTTACTGTGATGAAAAACGACAAGCAAGAGTTAGTGCAAACACGACTATCTACTAAGGTTTGAGTATGCATAGCTATCGTAAGTTGAACGCCTGATTGAAAAATGAAAGTGAAAGGATTACAGTGTAGCTTTGGGCTAACAGGTCGTGTCAACGAGGAGGAATGCGATAGAACCTTTTCAGTATTTTTGTTAACTAACAAAGAATGAAGTTGATGTCTTTCTTTTAAGTTGAAAAAGAGAATGGAGAGAAGGGAGATGATTAAAAGAAAAATTGCAAATTTAGAGAAGCCTTTGAAAAAGGTGATTTTTTTTATAAAGCTTGAAGAGTGATTTGTTATTTTTTAATATACGAAGAAGATCTGGGCTCACTATCTCACTACTCAACGATGTATTCTTCTCTTAAAATCCTTAGTGCCTCAACTTGATCATAGGCAAAAATATAAGATTTAGTTTAGAAGTTTTAAGCAAAGCACATTAGATAGTTTGAAAAAGCTAACTCTTTTCTTTAAGAAATCGCCCTGAATTGAATGTTAAATCATCGAGTAGTTCAAGTATGAGATAAAAATAAGTTCAAGAAATGATTTTAAAAGAATTAGAAGTTTAAAAATTCAAACCCATCCTCATGTGTCTTAAAGAACACTTTCAACAAAAAAGGCTTAGTTTAGGCATGCAAATGATTCATTGGGTCTTTTCATCAAAAACCATTCAAAAAGAAGAGGGATCGGAGAGAGGAACAATAGTGAGCCCATAAAATAAAATTAGCTACTCATGGAAGATGAAAAATAATGCAAGTAAATAAATCAAGACATATCGTGAAATGGAGTGGAAGAAGAGAAAGTTTGATCCTTTTATTGATGTCACTTCAATCTTCAGAATACAATCACTCAATTCCTCTCTCTCACTGGTATTTAAACTGAACTACTAATTACAAAACAAAGTTACAACTTCTATACTATTTAACAAAGAGCTTAAAACCTTAAAAACAAAGAGCAAAACTAAATCTAAGTTCTGGTCCCTTTTTCTGTACAAAACCCTGCCTTTTATAGGCAAAACCCCAGAGGGAAGGGTGAGGAGATAAGGGGAGCAAACGCTCCCGTTATCTCCACCAACAAGCCGCGGATCCGCGGTGGTGGAGAAGCGGTTGGCGTGGGCTTAGACTTCCTTTTGTTTTGCTGGATTCACTGTTTCAACTCCTGGCTTTGACGAAATGATCTTTAATTGTTGGCTTTGACCACTTGATTTGGGAAGATCCATTTCAACCGGTTTTCAACCTCTCTGATTTGTCAAGATCTGCCCTGATTTCTTGATTTCAAATTTTATTCTGAATTAAATTAGAATTTGATGGGCTTTTGGGCTCGTTTCTCTTTCCTATCCTTTAGCAATGGGCCTGCATTTTATAAAGAAAAATAGGACTTATTAATATGATTTATTTAGATAATAAGCATGGTAATGTGACAATATGTATGCAATATATGTAACCGATCATACCCCCACACTTATCTTTTGCTCACCCTCGAGCAAAACATCAAACTAATCCTAATCAATTATTATACCACTTTTGCAGGTCACTCGATTGCACTGAGCATGTGCAACAAATCGTTAAACCTCTAGGTTACTCCTAGAGGACGAGTTTTATCTCGTGAGGATTTTTAATGGATTGCACCCACAAAATCCATAAAGAAAGAGAAAAAATGTTAGTATTTTCGAAAAGCATTTTAAAAAGAGAAAATATTTGAAGTATATTTGTAAGAGTTCAAGTAATCTATAAGTTACAGGATTATCAAACTTTTCATTCCTAAACTTAGTTTCTATTCAAAAACATGTCATCAGTCAAAGTAAGAAGTCAAATTGTACTTTCTCATTTAGTCTATTACTTTACCCTGAGTCATATGCACCATCGTGACTGTGAAGTTTGACTAAGAATTCTTTAACATTACTCCTATGCCTTATTTATATTCATTTTTTGTGGTATTTATTCCTCAATTCCATTAGGCTTTCTAATCTGCCCATGTAACGAGCCTTTAGTCGGTGACACCTAAACCGAATAGTTTTAGGGCACCAGGTGAGAAAACGCTCGAGCAGACAAGGCCACGAAACTAAGGTTTTTATTATAAAATGTACCCCTTTTAGGCGTGAATACTTATGCTTCATGAGGCACAAATACTCAGCTTAATCAGAGGATATATATATTTTTCATACTTATCTAATTATCTTTTACATAAATACTAAGGCTTACTTAGGCCAAAGCACCTAGCTAATCAATAATTAGATTTGCATTTATTTTTTATTTTATTTTTTATAAGGCATAAGAATTTTTGTCCTTGAACCTTAAGTGTGTAAGTACATAAAGTGTGCATATTTCTTCAATGTAAAGATCAAGACTAAATTACTTTCATTAATTTTCTTCCTAACCCTGAAAATCAAACAAGTTATCTTATTTTGACCAAGTATAAGAAATCCTAGTTATGATTTTCCTATTCTTTAAAATTGACTTAATTTCTTACAAAAAATGTATCAAAATATTGTTCTTACCTTTCAAAAAGTTTATATATATATATATATATATATATATATATATATATATATATATATATATATATATATATATATATATATATATTGTTTTCTTTTTTTTTAGTTTTTTGGTTTCTTTTTTTTAGTTATATTAGTCATGTTAGAGCCCTCCCCCACACTTATCTCATACATTTTCCCCAATTTATGAAAGAAATGTGTAGATGCATGAAATAAAATAAAAAAGAGGAAAGTTAACCGATACATTGGTCAAAAAGTCCCATACTCGATTTATTTACCAGCACCGATTCCAAGAAAGGTTTAAGGCGTTGACCATTTACCTTAAAGTCATTTCCATTCTTAGTGTCACTGATCTCTATAGCACTGTATGGAAACACGGTTTTTACAACGAATGGCCTAGACCATCTTGATTTTAATTTTCCTTAAAAAAGATGAAGCCTAGAATTATAGAGTAAGACTTTTTATTCAGGGACAAAGGTTTTTCTTATGATATGTTTATCATGAAAAATCTTAACTCTATCTTTAGTGATCTTAGCATTTTCATAGGCCTCATTTCTTGACTCCTCTAATTCAGAAATTTGTAATTTCTGAAGGTCACCGGCCTTAGTCAAGTCGAAATTCAACTGCTTGATTGCCCATAAGGCCCGGTGCTCTAACTCAATGGATAGATGACAAGCTTTACCATAGACTAACCAATAAGGAGACATCCCTAGAATCGTCTTAAAAGCAGTCCTATAGGCCCATAGGACATCAACAAGTTTGGTGAACCAATCTTTCCGATTTTGGTTCACAGTCTTCTCCAAGATAAGATTGACTTGTCTATTGGAAACCTCAACCAGCCTATTGGTTTGAGGATGATAAGGTATGGATAACATATGAGTTATGACATACTTTCGCATAAGCGCTTCAAATGATCTATTGCAAAAGTGAGTACCATTATCACTGATGATAGCACGAGGGGTTCCAAAGCGTGACAAAATGTTCTCTTTCAAAAACTTTATGACAACTTTGTTATCATTAGTTCTACTAGGAATGGCTTCTATCCACTCGGACACATAGTCCACAGCAACCAATATGTATTGGTTTCCAAATGAATTAGGAAATGGACCATAAAGTCGATGCCCTAAACATCAAAGAGTTATATTTTTAGAATTGGGTTGAGGGCATCATATCTCGTTTTCAGATCCTTCCTACCATCTGGCATCTAGGGCACGTCTTACGAAATTCATAAGCATCTTTGAACAAAGTGGGCCAATAGAACCCACGTTGTAGCACTTTTTCAGCAGTCTTGCGGGGACCAAAGTGTCCACCGCATGCAAGTTCGTGACAAAATGATAGAACACTCTTAACCCCCTCATCGGGAATGCATCTTCTAATAATTTGGTCAGAACAGTACTTAAAAAGATACGGTTCCTCCTAAAGAAAATACCGGACTTGAGATAAGAACCGGTATATTTTGATTTTGGACCAATGAGATGGAGTTTGATTTGTGACTAAGTAATTCACTATATTAACAAACCAAGGTCCCCTAAAGATAGCTAAGAGATTTTCATCAGGAAAATCCTCATTTATAGGCAATTCGTTGCATAGAGAATTACGGATTCGTGAGAGATGGTCAGCAACGACATTTTCTACACCTTTCTTATCTCGAATCTCGAGATCAAATTCTTGAAGAAGGAGGATCCAACGAATGAGTCAGGCCTTGGCATCCTTCTTCATCATAAGGTACCTAAGCGTAAAATGATCAGTGAAAATGGTAGTTTTGGACCCTAGTAGGCATGGATGAAATTTCTCTAAGGCAAACACTATTGTCAAGAATTCCTTCTCAGTCGTAGTGTAGTTCAATTGAGCATCGTTGAGAGTCCTACTAGAGTAGTAAATCACGTGCTGCTTGTTATCAATACGTTGTCCTAGGACAGCGCCTATGGTAAAATTAGAAGCATCGCGCATGATTGCGAACAGCTTAAACCAATCCGTTGCAGATATGATTGGTGCAGAAATAAGATCTCTCTTAAGTTTCTCCCAAGAATTCATACATTCAGCATTGAAAGTGAAGGACACGTCCTTAGCTAACAGATTAGTCAAGGGCCTAGCGATCTTGCTAAAATCCTTGATAAATCTTTGGTAAAAACTGACGTGTCCAAAGATGGATCTAATATCCTTCATGCATTTGGGCATGGGAAGCTTTGCAATAACCTTAATTTTAGCTCCATCCACTTCAATTCCTTTCTTGGAGATTTCATGACCCAAGATAATTCCATGTTTCACCATGAAGTGGCATTTCTCCCAGTTTAGTGTCAGATTTTTCTCAGTACAACGTTGGAGGACAAGTTCTAAATGGTGGAGACATTGAGTGAACGAATCTCCGTAGATGGAGAAATCATCCATGAAGATTTCTAAGAATCGTTCTACCATATCAGAAAAAAAGACTCAACATGCAACGTTGAAACGTTGCTGGGGCATTGCATAAGCCGAAAGACATTCGACGATAAGCAAATGTCCCAAATGGACATGTGAATGAAGTCTTTCTTGGTCCTCAGGAACAATAGAAATCTGAGTGTACCCCGAGTAACCGTCCAAGAAATAGTAGTACTCGTGGCCCGCCAAACGTTCAAGCATTTGATCAATGAAGGGAAGTGGAAAATGGTCCTTACGAGTTGCAGCATTAAGTTTCCTATAGTCAATGCAAACTCGGATCTTTGTGGGAAGTCGAGTTTGGACCAACTCTTTATTCTCGTTTTTCACTACGGTGAAACCGGATTTCTTTGAAACCGCGTGGACAGGACTGACCCATTGGCTATCAGAAATGTGATATATTATTCCATGATCTAAGAGTTTCAAAATTTTAGCATGAACAGCCTCTTGCATTATAGGGTTTAACCTATGCTGCGGATCTCTTTTAGGTGTGGCATCTTCATTGAGATGAATGTGATGTTGAATGATGGTTGGACTTAATCCCTTAATATCAGTCATAGTCCAACTGATGGCTTCCCTATGTTTTCTTAGAATTGCTTTAAGGTCTTCTTCTTGCCCGTTTTTTAAATGGGAGGCAATGATGACAGGAAAGTTCTCTTATTCGCCTAGATAGACGTACTTGAGATGCGCAGGTAAGGGTTTCAATCTAAGGTAGAGGGAGGCTCACTGGAGGGATGAGTTAAATTAGTTGGCTCCATATTTGGTGAAATAGGGTTCGAGGCCCAATTCACAGCAAATTCAAAAACCTGATCAAGATTAAAGTCGTCAGACTCTAACCCGAACTCATACTCAGTTTCTAATTTCAATTCTTCCCTGTGTTCACTTGTTAAGTTCTCTATGAGGTTGAGTTCAAGTGTTTGGTCCTCAACATCACGGGGTTATTTTCCTATGTTGAAGACATTGACTTCTCTAGTCATGTCCCCAAAGGTTAACCTCATGGACCCATTCTTACAATTAATGATGGCATTGGCAGTAGTAAGGAATGGTCGCCCTAGGATAACAGGAGTTTGAACCCTAGGTTTGGACACAGGTTGTGTCCCAGAACTATGAAATCAACAGGTAAATAAACTCCCCGACCCGGATAAGGACATCATTAATTTTTCCTTTTAGAATTTTAACTTAACGGTCAGCCAGTTGGATAGTGACTCGAGTTGAACTAAGATCACCCAACCAGAGTTGTTGATAAATTGAGAATGGAAGCAAGTTGATACTTGCTTCTAAATCAAGAAATGCACGACTAATCTCAGCTTTTCCTATAGTGCAGGCAATGGTGGGGCAACCTGGATCCTTATACTTGACAGGGGTCGGACCCGATAGTAGCTCACTAATGTTAGTGGCTAAGAAGACCTTTTTGGGTACATTAGCCTTTCTCTTCTTGGTGCACATGTCCTTAAGAAACTTAGCATAGGATGGGACTTGTTGGATGGTATTAAGAAGTGACACATTTATTTTCACTTGATTAAATATCTCAATTATCTTATCATGTGTGGATTTTGCTTGTTATTTTTCAGCCTATTAGGAAATGGTACTATAGGCTGGTGCACCTGACTGCTTGACTTATCTTTTTCAGATTCGTCAGATTAGGAGGAGTGGAATTAGATGAGGTGGATGCTTGATTGTGGTTGTGCTGAATGGGATTGGTTGGTGTTAACACTTGATTATCAACTTTCTTTCCTGACCTCAATGTATGAACAACATTATATTGATTTAATGATTGATCCTCAGCCAAATGAGCTTGTTGAGAATTTCTAGGATTGGTTATTGGCTAACTAGGCAGGTACCCTTTTATCTCTCATTCTGTGGAGTGGCTAATTGGCTCATTTGAACCTCTAGCCTCTGTATAGTTTGCATGAGAGAATCTTGGTTCTTCATGTATCTTTCCATGTTTCTCTCAAAGTCAGTCATTCTCCTTTCTAATTGAGGATTCTGAAAAGAAGATTGTGGAGTTTGGTTGGAAAAGTTTTGTTAATAGTTTGAAAAATTAGGTGGATGGTAAGGAGAATTATGATGGAAATTGGAAAAGTTGGGTTGATGATTGGAAGAATTATTGGCGTGATGGAAGTGGCTTGCATGATTTGACTGTGAGTGGTCATTGTTATTTTGGCTACATGAGACATTCGGGTGATTTCTCTAACTAGGATTGTACGTTGGTACGTAAGGGTTATTGTTCGGCCTTGAAAAGGCCGCATTCATTGGTTCAGGGTATTATTTCTGAGCCTGAAACACAGGACACTCCTCAAACACATGATTCATGGCTTGACAGTAAGTACAGCCCGGAGTTGGAAATTGGTTTGGGCTGACTTGATTGAATGGACTTAGTTCTTTAGTTTCTAAAACTTCCAGTCTTCTTGCTAGGTTAGCTAACTTAGCCTAATTAATTATGGATGATTCAATAGAATGGTGACCTCCTTTTGAAGAGATGGAGTTTGAGTTCCTCGAGGTTTCACTAGTAGGTTCCCATTGGATGGTCTTTTTCGCTAGATTCTCATATAAATCCCATCCTTTATTTTCATCCTTCTGCAAGAATCCCCTTGGCACATGCTTTCTAAGAGGGTCTTGGTCGGATAGTCTAAACCGTTATAAAGAATTTAGTATTGTCGCCATTTCTCTATTCATGATGAGGACATTAGACAAGGAGGTCTTTAAAGCGTTCAAAGTACCTCCAAAATGGTTCACTAGGTTCTTTCTTGAATTGCATGATGTTCTTTCTAATGAGAGCGGTCTTATGAATTGGATAGAATTTCTTCAAGAAGACCTTGAAACCATCCCAAGATGTGATAGAGCCGGCCGCTAAGCTGTAAAGCCATTTCTTAGTTAAGTCCTTAAGAGCGAAAAGGACAAATCTCAACCTTATAGCATTATCTACAAGGTGTGGGATTTTCATCATTAGACATACTTCCTCAAATTCTCTTATAAAGAAATAAGCATCTTCGGACTCTAGGCCATGTAACTTGGGAGTGTGTTGATGAATTGAGACTTGAGCTCAAAATTGTATTTACCAACCGATGGAAGTTGGATGCAAGATGGAAGTAAGGTTCTAATGGGATAGAACCTATCTTGTAAAGATGTCGGTTGAGCCATAACCGGATCTAGTCTTGGTTCAAACTTGGGTGGTGATGTGTTTCTAGTCAACCTAGATGAATTAGGGTCTTTTGACCATACTTGCATACACAAACACAATCACAAACAAGTTCACCAATAGTTAACAAGAGTAATCAACCAAGCCTAGTCTAGGGTAATCTTGACCTAGACAACTCCTAACTGGTTGATTGTCCACAGGAGGTATAATGCAGACTTTGACCACAAGCTAATCAGCTAGGTCAGGACAAGATTGGTGGGAGGTATCTGCGCAAAAGCGACGGGCCCAAACCACCAGTCTTCGGGGTTTCGCCTCTCAATCCCTTTCCTAGACACTGATTTGGCAGGAGTCAAATTCTAACACCTTCCTCCTTAGGATAATCTCCTAGTAAGTTCAAGATGTCCCTAAAGCCAACGTCTGTCAGATTTTACTTAGGCTTAGGTTGTGCGTGCTTAGAGATGGTTTGTGGGCTAAGAAAGGGTAATGACTTCCCCACCTTATCTTAATTTGGCTTTTGCCCTTAGAATTGTGCAAAGTGTGCAAGGTATAAAAAAGTAGCATTCAAAAGCAAATATCACTTAAGAATGTCTCCTAAACTATATGTTATGCATACGTACCTTGTCTTCAGCTATCTTCAACAGTAATTGTAAGATAAACGTAATTAGACAAATGCCTAGAATGCAAGTCTAAACGTTTCTTTAAGCAATTAACAATCACTCAGATTACTGTTGGATTAAAATAGGAATTGTAAATATAAGATATAGTAAGAATAATAACACACAAAAAACTTTATTTTTACAAGCAATATGTCCTACAAAAAAGAGTTTTTAGTAGTCCAACAAAAATTTCAACTTTTGCAACACAATTTCTCGAAATTCTATTTCCTACTTTCGAGAGTAGGGGCACAGAATACCAAGTCTTCTTTTGTAAAGCTTGAGTGCTAAATCTGAAATCTGAATCTTGATGTCCCTGAAACAAGACACCAAATTTGTTAAAAAACAAATACACCATTCCTTCACCGGCAACGGCGCCAAAATTTGATTGAAAAATGAAAGTGAGAGGATTATCGTGTAGCTTTGGGCTAACGGGTCGCATCCACGAGGAGGAATACGATAGAAGCTTTTCGATATTTTTGTTAAGTAACAAAGAATGAAGTTGGTATCTTTCTTTTAAGTTGAAAAAGAGAATGGAGAGAAGGGAGATAATTAAAAGAAAAATTGCAAATTTAGAGAAGCCTTTGGAAAAGGTGATTTTTTTATAAAGCTTGAAGAGTGATTTGTTATTTTTTAATATAAGAAGATCTGGGCTCACTATCTCACTACTCAACGATGTGTTCTCCTCTTGAAATCCTTAGTGCTTCAGCTTGATTATAGGCAAAAACATAAGATTGAGTTTAGAAAGTTTTAAGCAAAACACATAAGATAGTTTGAAAAAGTTAACGCTTTTCTTTAAGAAATCGTCTTGAATTGAATGTTAAATCATCAAGTAGTTCAAGTATGAAATAAAAATAAGTTCAAGAAATATTTTTAAAAGACTTAGAAGTTTAAAAATTCAAGCCTATCCTCATGTGCCTTCAAGAACGCTTTCAACAAGAAAGGCTTAGTTTAGGCATGCAAATGATTCATTGGTCTTTTCATCAAAAACCATTCAAAAAGAAGAGGGATCGGAGAGAGGAACAATACTGAGCCCAGAAAATAAAATTACTACTCATGGAAGATGAAAAACAATGCAAGTAAATAAAGCGAGACATACCGTGAAATGGAGTGAAAGAAAAGAAAGCTTGATCCTTTTATTGATGTCACTTCAATCTTCAGAATACAATCACTCAATTCCTCTCTCACTGGTATTTGAACTGAACTACTAATTACAAAATAGAGTTACAACTTCTATACTATCTAACAAAGAGCTTAAAACCTTAAAAATAAAGAGAAAAACTAAATCTAAGTTTCGATCCCTTATTCTTTACAAAACCCAACATTTTATAGGCAAAACCCTAAAGGGAAAGGGGTGATGAGATAAGGGGAGAAAACGCTCCCGTTATCTCCACCAACAAGCCGCGGATCCACGGCCCAAGATCCACGGCTTGTGGCCAAGTGGCCACATCCTGGTGGAGAAGCGGTTTTGGCCACATCCTGGTGGTGAAGCGGTTGGCATGGGCTTAGACTTCCTTTTGTCTTGCTGGATTCACTGTTTCAACTCCTGAATTTGACGAAACGATCTTTAATTGTTGGCTTTAACCACTTGATTTGGGAAGATCCATTTCAACCAATTTTCAACCTATCTGATTTGTAAAGATCTGCCCTGATTTCTTCATTTCGAATTTATTCTGAATTAAATCAGAACTTGATGGGCTTTTGGGCTCGTTTCTCTTTCTTATCCTTTAGCAATGGGCCTGCATTTTATAAAGAAAAATAATACTTATTAATATGATTTATTTAAATAATAAGCATAGTAATGTGATAATATGTATGCAATATATGTGACCGATCAACGCTGCTACTAGAAAAGACCATTTTCCCCTCCCATTTATCGACCAAATGCTGGAACGATTAGCAGGCTATGAGTATTACTGTTTCCTGGATGGTTACTCAGGGTATAATCAAATCCCAATAGTCCCAGAGGACCAAGAAAAGATAACGTTCACATGTTCATTTGGGACATTTGCTTATTGCCAAATGCCTTTCGGCCTATGCAATACCCCTGCGACATTCCAACGTTGCATGTTAAGCCTTTTCTCCAATATGGTCAAGCGCTTCTTGGAGATCTTCATGGACGACTTCTCCATCTATGGAGATCCGTTTGACCAATATCTACATCACTTAGAACTAGTGCTAGAAAGGTGCACCGAAAAGAACTTGACCCTAAATTGAAAAAAGTGCCACTTTATGGTGCAGCATGGTATTGTCCTAGGTTATGAGACATCTAGGAAAGGGATCAAAGTGGATAAGGCAAAGGTAAAAATCATAGCCAAACTCCCAATTCGATGATGCATGAAAGACATTCTTTCTTTTCTAGGACATGCCGGGTTTTATCGTAGGTTTATTAGGGATTTTAGCAAAATTGCTAGAACCCTTACAAATCTTTTAGCCAAAGACGTGCCCTTCATCTTTGATGACAAGTGTCATAGCGCATGAGAGAAGCTAAAATTGAAACTTATGTCTGCACCTATCATCTCACCTCCGAACTGGTCCAAACCCTTTGAGATCATGTGTGATGCTTCTGATTTTGTTATAGGCGCTGTCTTAAGACAATGCAAAGATAACAAGCAGTATGTGATCTATTATTCAAGTAGGACACTAAATGAAACCCAAGTAAACTATACTATTACTGAGAAGGATTCTTAGCTGTAGTGTTTTTGGAGAAATTTCACCCATACCTACTTTGAACCAAGACAACTATCTTCACCGACCATTCAGCGATTCGATACCTTATGCTCAAGAAGAATGCGAAGGCCCGACTCATCCATTGGATCCTCCTCCTTCAAGAGTTTGATCTCAAATTTGAGATAAAAAGGGTGTCGAAAATGTCATTACCGACCATCTCTCTCGTGTGCCAAACGCACCTTTCGACGAACTGCCCATCAACAATGACTTCCCCGATGAACAACTTTTAGCCATCTCTAGGAACCATGGTTTGCCGATATAGTTAATTATTTAGTCACAAATCAAACCCCATCTAGTTGGTCAAAATAGGAAAGATACCGGTTCTTATCTCAAGTCCGGTATTTTATTTGGGAGGACCCTTGTCTCTTCAAATATTGTAGCGACCAAATAATTAGATGTGTTCTCGAAGAGGAAACTAGAAGTGTTCTAGCCTTTTGTTACGAATTTGCTTGTGGTGGACACTTTGATCCTCGCAAAATAGCCAAAAAGGTACTACAGAGTGGCTTCTATTGGCCTACCCTGTTTAAGGATGCTTTTGCCTTTTGCAAGACGTGTACAAGATGCCAAATGATAGGTAGGATCTCCAAACGAAACATGATGCCCCTCAACCCAATTTTAGAAATAGAACTCTTTGACATTTGGGGTATCGATTTCATGGAACCCTTTCCAAATTCGTTTGGGTACCAATATATCTTGGTGGTTGTGGACTATGTGTCCAAATGGTTGAAGCCGTCCCTTGCAAGACAAACGACAACAAAATTATTGTCAAGTTCTTGAAAAATAATATACTTTCACGTTTTGGAACACCATGTGGCATAATTAGTGATAATGGATCACATTTCTGCAATAGAACCTTTGAGGCTCTTATATGAAAATACTCCATAAACCACAAATTATCGACACCTTATTATCCACAAACTAGTGGACAAGTAGAAGTCTCCAATAGGCAAATAAAGCTTATCTTGGAGAAAAATGTGAGTCAAAACCACAAGGATTAGTCTACCAAATTGATGGATGCCTTATGGGCATATAGGACCGCCTTCAAAATGATTTTAGGGATGTCTCCTTATAAGCTAGTCTTTGGAAAAGCTTTCCATTTACCTGTCGAACTAGAGCACCGAGCCTTATGGGCAATTACGCAACTAAATTTTGACTTAGATAAGGCTGGTATACTTCAGAAATTGCAAATTTCTGAACTTGAGGAGATAAGAAAATAGGCGTATGAAAATGTGAAAGTCACGAAAAATAGGGTTAAGGTTTTTCATGATAAGTTCATCATGAGAAAAACTTTTGTCCCTGAACAAAAAGTCTTACCCTATGATTCGAGACTTCATCTTTTCCTTGAAAATTGAAGTCAAGATGGACAGGACCATTCGTCATTAGGACTGTATTTCTACATGGAGCTATAGAGATTAGTGACCCTAAGAGTGGTAATGAATTTAAGGTAAATGGTCAAAGGTTGAAACCATTCTTGGAACCAGTACCGGATGCAGACACAGCCATGAGTCTCTTTGACCCATACTATCGGTAAACTTTTGGAACCAATACTCCTGTTGCATTTTATTTTATGCATTCATGCATTTCATTCATACATTGGGGACAATGTATGAGATAAGTGTGGGGGAGGGTACTAATGCTTAACTTTTTTAAAAAAATAAAAATATATATAAAAAATATTTTAACATAGATTATTGACTAACTGTAGGTTGCTGTTAACATAACTCACTAACTTTAGGTTAATATTAACTTAACAAAAATTAAAAAAATAAATAAATAAATGTATATATACATATATTTGAAAAAGGAAACAATATTTTGATTTATCTTTTGAAAGAAATCCAAGTTAATCTTAAGAGTTAGGAAAATCTTGATTAGAATTTCTAAAAACGTGGTCAAAATAAATAAATTGTTGGATTTTAGGTAAGGAGAAAAAATTAAATAAGTAATTAGTCTTGATTGTTACTTTAATGAAATTTGCATACCTAATACACTTACACATCTAGGATTCTAAAACAAAGACTCTTGTGCCTTATAAAAAATAATATAATAAAAATTCACTAATTAAGCTGAATACATGTGCCTCAAGAAGCATAAGTATTCACGCCTAAAGGTGATTTTATAAATAAAGTCCTTAGTTTTGTGGCCTAGTTCACTCGAGTCCTTAAGTCCGTGGGGTGTTTTCTCACTCGGTGCCCTAAAACTGACCAGTTTGAGAGCCACCGACCTTAGGCTCGCTACAAGGGTGAATTAGAAAGTCTAAGAAAACTAAGAAATATTATCTATATATATATATACTAACACATCTAATAGTCAATTAGTTAGGTATGAGGGCCTCAAGAAGCCTTATACTTATACAACAAAAAATTAGATGAGTTATACATATTATTGATAGTATGTATATATATATATATATATATATATATATATATATATATATATATATATATATATATATATAAATAATAATAAAGAGGCATGGGAGTCCAAGTTAAAGAATCCCTCCTAAAGATTCACATTCACAAGGATGCATATGACTTAGGGTGACAAAAGAGACTATCTAAAAATTCAATTTTAATCCTTACCTAAAATTGATAACGAATTATTGTATAGAGACTAAGTTCAAGAATGAATAAAATGATAATCCTAAAACTTAGAGATTGCTTAGTTTCTTCAAACATATTTTAATTATTTCTCTCCTTTTTTTAAAATAAAAAATTAATCACTAACATTTTCTTCTTTTATGGATTTTGTGGTTGTAATCCACTGAAAACCGTCACGAGACAATACTCGTCCTCTAGGGTAAGTTAGAGGTTTAATGGCTTATTGTACGTGCTAAGTGCAACCGTGATTCCTACGAAAGTCAGTTAGGATATGTTAGTTTTTATTTTCTTTTCCTTTTTTTATTTTTACTCGAGGACTAGCAAAAAGATAAGTTGGGGGTGTGATTGGTAGTCAAAAGTACATATTTATCATCAATTATCATTATATTTCTCTACTTATTCTTTTATAAAGCACTACTATGTAATGTTTTATTGTTTAATGTCGTGCAGGCCTTGAGTAATTAAAGAATAAATAAATGAAGCTCAATTGAAGCCTGCATGATTTATTTTAGTAATTTAGAAGCTTCTACCTTATCTAATCTAATCTAAACTTGAATTTTAAATTATTAATTTAAAATCTAGGGGAGGAGGAGAAAGGATAAAGTAGGACTCCTAATTGCTATTCAAATCAAGAGGAGAGGAAGGATAGAATAAGTGGATCCTTATCTTAATCAAAATCAGAGGTGGACTTCTACTTGAACCTGGTTGCTTGCACTACAAGATAAAGATAAAGGGAAGAAAGGCTTGATGATAAAGATAAAGGATTAAATCCTTTTCAAATTCGAATTTTTGATAACTTGCTTCCCAAATTATCCCTAATTCTCAGGATCGAGGAACAGAATGCAGAATCCACAAGGAGATGCCCAGACGGACAGACCAGAGGAGGCTACACGAGAAAGCGCGTGGCCACATTTTTGCCAAGAAAACGCGGCTATGACCGCGTTTTCGCGACCGTTTGGATAGATTTGGTAACGCGTTTTTGTGGGAGAGTTGTACTAAGACTCTATGTTTTAAATATCCTATAAATACCTCTGCAGAGTAACAGAGCGGGGGATCATAGAAGAAAAAGTCTAGGTTTCCTTCAGAACCTCTTTCTTTTTGAATTTTCTTGTAATTTTCATTTTTTATTTGGAGAAGAAGATTGTTGAAGAAGGAGAAGAGCTTTATAATTGGCCGGTGACATCCAATAAAAGGTTCTTTATTCTTTTTTCTCTTCTTACTTTGCAATTCAATTTAGTTTTCTGCTTTAGCTTAATTGTTTTTTTCTTCTTTTAATTTTAATGCAACTTTTCTTATTTAAAATAAAAATTGAAAAGAAAAATAAAAATATGAATAACTAATTAAACTTATAGTTTTCTAATCTCCCGTCAACTCTCGTTTAGTTTAAAAGATGAACTGATTGACATCTATGCTTGTTAGAAACCCTAAAATTAATTGGTGTTCTCGAAGATGAGACAATAATTAAGTTTAACTAATTTGGGTTGCACTTTTTAAATGGTTATTTATGGTTCATATTTAAATACTTTGATAGCATAATTTTAAGTGGACTTTTCTTATGCTATGCTTTGAAATTAAGATGAACTATAGTTTAATTTTTATTAGTACACATTAATTAGGGTTCCAACATTTTTATTCATCTTACTTGATTCTCAATCAATACCCTAGGGTAGATAATTCTTCATTCAATATGATGTTCACTCTTTTAGACTAATACTTTAGTTGTGGTAGAAGATTAGTAGACTATAACTCTTTTACTTGATTAAATTTAATTCTCACAATCAATATCTCTTTATCTCAAGCCAATTTTAAAGAAAATCGTTCCGAAAAGCTTCCATCGCATCCTTCTCTGTGGATCAACCCGTCTAGCCCTTGCTACACGTTACATTGAAACGAGACTAAAGCTTTCTAATTTTAACTCTTTGTTTAGTATTTTCTCGTTTCAATCAGAAACCTAGAGGTTTACAGTTTGTTGCACATGCTCAGTGCAATTGCGTCACCAGCGAAAATGTTGTAATAACATTCTTAGTTTAGTTTTTCTTTCTCTTGTTTTGCTCAGGACGAGCAAAAGGTAAGTGTGGGAGTGTGATTATCTACGATTCTGCATCATTACATCATATTTTCCTACTGATTTATGAATAAAATGACGCTTCTCACCTGTGTTTTGATCTATTTTGCAGATAATCAAGAGTCTAAGGGTAAAGTCAAAATAAGAGCCTAAATAAACTCAATTTTGAGTAATTAAATCTCATTACTTGAAAATCAAGCTATAGAGCTTCTTGAAGATACATTGGATGTAGAAGTTCGGCGCGAATCTGAAGAAAACTGGATCCAAATACCCAAATCCAAGACCATCTAGAAGATCCTTGAAGCTGGGCGAAATCACAGAGCAAAAATTGGGACACTTAGCCCCGGTATTGCCATGAAAATGCAGCTTTTTCCTCGTTTTGGCAGCATTCTTGTGGGCCCTCATGTCGATTTTTGACACGTGGCCTAGTCTTGCCTTCCAGATACTTCCTTACCTATAAATATTGCAGTTCAGACTAGAGATAAGGGGTTGAGCAACAAGAATTAGGGTTTCTTCTCTTTAGTGTAGGCTAGTATAGTTCTTCTTTTTCTTTTATTTTGTACTTTTTATATCTTGTAGTAGGGCTAAGAGTATTCTCGGGGGGAGAGATTGATGTAACAGAGTGTGACAATTTATGTAAAGGTGTCTCCTTTCTTCTCTATTGTAATCTTCTCCATCTTCTACATGATGTTTAGCTAGTTTTTCTTCTCATGACAATCTAACTACTAATCATTAACTAGCAAACCAATTACTTGATAACCCACATGAATCTAAAAATTTCTGCTAGGCCTTATTCTTGCAAGAGCCAATGATGGCTCATGATGATGGATTCTAACATTCTAATATTCTAATATTTAACGACTAACAAACTAACTTGCAATATGTTTTTTATTTCATGCTCACCTCTACTTGATTTTGATGATCTAATAATAGCCTGTATTTTGATTGTGTGGTGATGTGTTTGAATGTGAAAGAATAATCTTATGTGCCATGCTTTGTATCATCTCTTGAAGCCAAGGACTAATATTGGCCAAGGATCCATGTGAGACAACTATCACTAAGAGATTAGCATGGTTAGTGGAGAAATTAGTAGTTATTAGCCATGAGTTTTCTTTCATTATTTTCCTTCTTTTCTTTACTTTGTTTTAAGAACTATTTTCAAAATTATTTTTCTCATTTTTCTGTCAGTGTTTTCATCACTCTCTTAGTTCACCTATTTCTTCATCTTCTTTTTTCATTTATTTTGTTTTTAAAACCATTTTCTAAATCACTCCACCACACTTTTCACTTCTTGTTTTACTTCATTTCTTCATTCTTGTTTTTTTCACCTATTTCTAAACTCCGTTCTTTACTATTTTTACTTTGACGTTTTTATCGCCTTCTCTACCTTTCACTTCTGAATTTCTTTTCTCTTTCTTTAACAAAGAAGAACTTATTAACATAACACGTGAACGAACCGTTAATATTTCTATCGCCTCCCATCCCTGTGGATTTGACCCGTTGAGCAATGCTATAATGGAAGTATTAAGAGAACATTAGCATGCACACACGCTTTTCATTGAATTTACAAAAACACACATTTTTAAGTGCTTGTTTCACCCTGATCATTCGACATCCGGCTGATTCTCCAAATGGAATATGATTGATTTAAATTTTCCTAGCTTTGAGTGCGATGCAAGATATCTTCGACTATGTCTTTCATCTGACGGAATGAACCCGCACGGTAATATAAGTAGCACACAGTACTTTGCCAGTTATTTTGACTATTTACAATCTTCCTCTCTGGTTGTGCATGAAGCGCGAGTTTATAATATTGTCATTGTTATTATCGGGTCTCAGACAGTCAGGAATTGATATAGATGTTTATTTGGCATCTCTTATTGAAGACTTAAAGACAATATAGGAAGAAGGTCTCAGATAACCGGGAAATGATATAGATGTTTATTTGCCATCTCTTATTGAAGACTTAAAGACAATGTAGGAAGAAGGTGTTGAAGTATTCGATGCATTTCATAAAGAAAATATCAAGCTCCAAGCTATATTACTTGAAACTTGTCAGGTTACAGTATGAAAGAATAGAAAGCATGTCCTATATATGAAGAAGATGTAATCACCTAGAGGGGGGTGAATAGGTGATAATGCTAATCAATGAACTAAATGCGAAATTTAAAAACTAATTGCAATTACACTTAATGCAACCTATAAGAGATGCACACACAACCAAGCCAAGCATATAAATATGAATGATCAATATGAAATAATGCAAGGCACAAAACAAAGAGAGAGAGTCAATGGATCAAGCGCAAACAACAAGATTTGTTTCGAGGTTCGAGCACCCAGCTCTACATCCCCGCCTTCACCCAGAAGGATTTCGAATCCACTAGCTTGTCCACAAAGGACTCCCACACAGGGAAGCTCCACCGAGGATTTGGGGCAATACAATAACTAGAGTACCCAACTCCTCTCTTTACAACCACAACCTCTCACTAGAGGCAAAGCACCAAGCCAACCAAACAATCACCTCACAACTTGAGGGATAAGCACAAAGCTACACAAGGATCACCTCACAACTTGAGGGATGCAACTCACTTGCACAACCTTCTCAACACTATGAGGGAAAGGTACAAAGCCAAGCAAAAATAGGGTTTACAACTTGGTGATCAAAAGACCACAAAACAATCTCTTTTTCCCACAAACACAAAGATCCTATAGAATAGGATAGTAGATGTAGCTCAAGTGTGGAGAAAACCAAAGGAATGGAAATCAAATAGTCAAAGAAAATCTTTGGAAAAATCTAGAAACCAAGATGAAGAAGTTGAATCAAAAACACTTTTCTCAAAAACCCTTTTCTTTGATTTTTCAAACCCTAGAAAAAACACCAAATACATTGTGCAAATTAAAGCCAAAAACTTCTTTTGATTGCTGTGAAAATACTAGAGAGTAAGGAAAAATTAGCTCTTAAAATCTTAAAGAAAACTGGCCAATTTTGGGGTATTTATAGCCCCTAGAAAAATATAGTCGTTGGCAGCTAAACTGCCAGAAATGGCCTACCGGTCGACCGGACGGTCGACCGGCCAACGGTCGATTTTTGACCGTTGGCAGCTACCGGTCGACGGCCCGGTCGACCGTCCCCAGAAACAGAGAGCAACACTCTCTGTCTGGTCGACCGCTCGGTCGACCGGGAGCAACCCGAGAGTGGGTTGCTCTCAGTCGGTCGATCGGTCGGTCGACCGGCCGACTGACACGGCTACGTGCACAATCTTGTGCACGTCCGGTTGACCGCTCCTGGCCGGTCGACCGTTACGGTCGACCGCCAGAGCCTGGCAGCTAAAATCTGGGACTGAAAAATTGAATTTTTAAAATCTTAAAATTTCCCATAAAATCTCTAAAAATCCTCAAAAATATTTTTCTCATTTTACATTGATATATAAACATGTGATAAAAATTACAACACAAAAATCAAACATTTTGAACTATTTTTGTGTCTCACAAATTTTATCAAAAACCAAAACCTGTATTTTTCCAAACTTGGATTTTTCAAAAGAAAATCCGATTTTTCCAAAACTCATTTAAATACAAAAACATGATACTTAAACACATTGAAGCATGTTGCATATGGATGGAAATCCAATATACAAGAAACATATACATATCCATGTTTTTGACTTTAATTTCAAAATATGTTTTGTTAAAAATACCAAAACATAAAATACATGAATAAGTAAGTTAAAACTAAGTTTGTCTAGGAAGTTAAGCATGCATGTATATAGAATGAATCTACTATACATAAAACCATTTAAACTTGTTTTGATCTATCTATTCATGAAACCAAGATCGGTTAAACCAAAAACAAAAAAACCGAAAACCAATATTCAAAACATGAAACGTGTGTGTTGTGAACTTGAGCATATCATACTATTCTAATCTTTACAAATGGATCTAAATACAAAACTAAACTAGGATACCTAAGTCTTCTTGACGATCTTCATCTTCAAGTCGACTCGATCCAAACCGTGATCCACGAGCTAGACTCGAACGAGTGTTATGTATCATCATGATGCTCGAGCTCTTGAATCACCATGTGAAAGCTTCCAAAACTCCTCTTGTTGAAGCAATCACCAACTAATATCTTGCTTAATGATCTGAAACTAAAATCACAAAATTATTAGTAAACATAACTACATGAGTTAATCATCATCAAAACTAGAGTGGAAGGCCTTTGGGCCAACAATCTCCCCCTTTTTGATGATGACAAAACTCATGGAGTTATATATGCTTGGATTAAAGTTAAGCTTCAAAGAAGCTCCTTTTAACTCATGCATAACAAAAAAAAACAAATAGATATGGCAATGAGCACATAAACATGTATGCAAATGCATGGAGATAAACAAGAAACTCATCTCATAAAATAAATTCTTTTTGTCCTATTTGCAAAACACAAAACATATATGCATAAACATAAATCACAAAACATATATGCATAAACATAAATCCTTTTCTAAAACATGCATATATACTAACATACTTCTCCAAATACTTCTCCCCCTTTTTGTCAATCATCAACAAAGGGGTTAAAGTAAAAACAAAACCAACAAATTCTTCTCCCCCTTTTTGTTCGAAATAAAGAATCAATAAAGGAGTCAAAATCAATAAAAATGTTCTCCCCCTTTTTGTCTAAAAACAAAAATGATATCAACAAGGGGTGCAACCAATATGATACCAATTAAAAATTTGTCAATGAAGTGCATATTGATGCCAATTGAAAAATGAACATAAAAACATTTAAGAAATGCCTACCAATTGAAAGTAAATGAGGCATAGAAAACTTCTTTTCAATAAATATTTTTATTATCAAAATGAAAACATATACCAATTGATAGTAAAAAAAATCTTGATACCAATTGATAAGTAAACAAATAACCTCTTGATACCAATTGAAAGTATTTTTCTTTATAAGCATATGATACCAAATTGAAATTATTATTTTCTATCATAAAGCAAGGGAGTGGAATACAAAACCAATGGTAAACCAAATACCAATTGAAAGATAAAATACGAGTTTTCTCCCCCTTTATGAAATACCAAATAAAATGCATAAGCTTGTATTGAATACCAATTGAAGACTAATTAATTGAAACATGATGGTCATTAAAAAAATTCAAGCTTTAGTATAAACAAATATATGTATGAAAAATTAGATACCAATCGAAATTGATACTATTTGAAGAGTATGCATACATACATAAAAATATATGAGTATACAAAAATGTCAATATTGATACCAATTGAAAAAATCCAATGATACCAATTGAAACAACAATAAGATCAAGTGTATACCTCATATCCTATCCTCCCAATCATGTTCAAGTTTAAAATGATTTTCACTATAAAGCATACATGAGCATGATCTCCCATCCAACCACCCTTAGAAGGTAGGGGTTTCAAAAATAGATTTGAAAAATATAGTATGTTTGAAAACTCTACCATAACGAAGAATCCCTAACTAGTTAAATGGAAAAACTTATAAACTAGTACGAAATCCTTCAAGCAAGGAATAAACAAAAATATATTTCATGAAACTATGTAAATTACATGGTCACTAAACACTCAAAATCCATAAAGCCCATACATACTCATGAAAACATAATCATGAGAAACATTTTAAATGAAGTGAGTGTACAAGTGTAAGGTGAAACACAAAATCATGAAAATAGACATTCAAGCTCAATATTCCTCAAAACATGAAAATCATCAAAGCTTATTTAATCTTCAAGGCATATGTATGTCTTATACAAACTAAAATATACATACATATCCAAACACAACGAGTCCACAATAATATATGCATGAAGGCACGAGGCTCAAAGGATGTATATGTATAAACAATAGTTTGGATAAAATACATATACATGAAGTTAAACTAAAACACATGAAAAACATGGATAAAATATGAATACAAGTCAAATGCATGAATCATCAAAACTAGACTATACTAGCACATCTAATGGGTACAAATGAACGCTCAAGCACAAACATATAAAAATCTATTTGTGGCCCACTATATGTACATGCATAAATCCTAGTCTTAATGAAAACTAACATTTAAAACATATATTCAACATTTAAAGCATAAAACAAGAAATAAATCAACATGATAATCATAAAAGTGATCATTATGTAAATCCACATTTTATTAGAACTATGATAAACATGATAGTTAAACATAGGTGAGAACACTAAAATAATGGTCCATATTAAACATGGGTGTCTCAAAGGCTATACATGCATGTCAATGATCTAATAATCATGTCATTTTCATAATAATCGATAAACAACAAAACATGCTATAAACAATGAAATGAAGGCATGTAAACAATATAGGGAGTTAGAGATTGATACCAAAACCGATGAGGGCACCTCTCTAGTTCTCCAAACAAGGTGGTCTTCCCACCAAACTTCCCTTGAAAGTGATGCATCCAAATAGTAATCTTTAGGCTCGGAACGCATCCACTCCAAGGTATCGCCACTCTCACGTCATGTGAGAACCCACACCTACATCAAATACAATAGGGGTGGTCTTTGGTACCCATACTCTATTGGGTCCATGGGGGTTAGCACCTTTCCTAACCCAAACAAATTTATTTGCTAAATTTAAATCATGTATTCTATCATAGCAAAATTTAGTAAGGTGGCCCTTACGTCCACAATGTGTACAAGTGTACACATGAGCATACATAGTGTGAAAATTGTGACCGTGAGTAGCATGTGTATGCCGTGAAAGGTGTGCATGCAAAGATGGAACTTGTTTCTTTCGAAACAAAGATTCCAAACGTGTATGATTTAAGGCACAATGGCTCAAAGTGGAGCCCAAACAATCAACACTTTTCTTCAAAACATTTATATCATTTTCAATACTTGAAGATAAAGTGGAGCATGCAATAGATGTGCTAGGTGAATCTATCCTAGCATGGCAATCATGTGTATCTATATCATTTTTCAAAGATTTATTTTTATTTAAAACTAAATCTAATTCTTTTGAAATAAAAACAATTTCATTTTTCAAAGAATGGTTATCCTTTAAAATAACATCTAATTTTGAAGATAAAACCTCCTTGTTTTTCACAACATCATCACAATCATTTTTTCTTTTCAAAAATTCATTTTTCTTTATGGCAAGGTCTAGTTGAGATTTAAGTGAGTCACGTTCACTACAAATCTCTTCCTTCTCTTGCAAAATTAAATCAAATCTTGAACACAACTCCTCAAATTCTTCTTTAGTTCACAATTCTTCTTTTTCAAAAGATCATGTTTTTCCAAAAAAAATTCAAATTTTGTAGCAAGTTCCGTATTTAAAGTTTGAACTTCTAAACATCCATGGCAATAGGAACTAGTGCTAGCATCTAGTTGAGATTCTGATTGTACCTTAAGGGAGTCATTTCCTTGGACCATGAGGCAATGCTCGTCGAACTTGTCTCTCCTAGTCTCCTCATTCTATCAATAATCTTTGGTAGCACGGAGAAGTCAAATGCTCCAAAGTGCAAAAGCCGAATCATAATGAACAAACACAAGTAATAAATCTTTATCAATAGATGCTCTAAGTACTTTAAGGGCTAATGCATTGGCCTTCTTATGTTTGCTATCATTGGGGTAGGATTCCTTGGTAATGGCTTGATAAACTTTATGTCCTAGGGTTTTCAAATATATGGACATCCTATAATTCCATGTGTCAATGTTGGAAACATCAAACATGGGAGGTGACAAGCAATCAATGATGTGTGTGCAAACAAATATATGTGCAATATGCAAATGATAGATTAGCTAGGCAAGATCACACTCCTAGGTGGTTAAACCTAAGTAACAGGAGCGTAGGCTCTGATACCAATTGTAATCACCTAGAGGGGGGTGAATAGGTGATAATGCTAATCAATGAACTAAATGCGAAATTTAAAAACTAATTGCAATTACACTTAATGCAACCTATAAGAGATGCACACACAACCAAGCCAAGCATATAAATATGAATGATCAATGTGAAATAATGCAAGGCACAAAACAAAGAGAGAGAGAGAGAGAGTCAATGGATCAAGCGCAATCAACAAGATTTGTTCCGAGGTTCGAGCACCCAGCTCTACATCCCCGCCTTCACCCAGAAGGATTTCGAATCCACTAGTTTGTCCACAAAGGACTCCCACACAGGGAACCTCCACCGAGGATTTGGGGCAATACAATAACTAGGAGTACCCAACTCCTCTCTTTACAACCACAACCTCTCACTAGAGGTAAAGCACCAAGCCAACCAAACAATCACCTCACAACTTGAGGGATAAGCACAAAGCTACACAAGGATCACCTCACAACTAGAGCGATGCAACCCACTTGCACAACCTCCTCAACACTATGAGGGAAAGGCACAAAGCCAAGCAAAAATAGGGTTTACAACTTGGTGATCAAAAGACCACAAACTAATCTCTTTTTCCCACAGACACAAAGATCCTATAGAATAGGATAGTAGATGTAACTCAAGTGTGGAGAAAATCAAAGGAATGGAAATCAAATAGTCAAAGAAAATCTTTGGGAAAATCTAGAAACCAAGATGAAGAAGTTGAATCAAAAACACTTTTCCCAAAAACCCTTTTCTTTCATTTTTCAATCCCTAGAAAAACACCAAATAGATTGTGCAAATTAAAGCCCAAAAACTTCTTTTGATTGCTGTGAAAACAGCAGAGAGTAAGAAAAAATTAGCTCTTAAAATCTTAGAGAAAACTGGCCACTTATGGGGTATTTATAGCCCCTAGAAAAATATAACCGTTGGCAGCTAAAACTGTCAGAAATGGCCTATCGGTCGACCGGCCAACAGTCGATTTTTGACCGTTGGCAGCTACCGGTCGACCGCCCGTCGACCGTCCCCAGAAACAGAGAGCAACACTCTCTGTCTGGTCAACCGCTCGGTCGACCGGGAGCAACCCGAGGTGGGTTGCTCTCAGTCGGTCAACCGGTCGGTCGACCGGCCGACTGACACGGCTACGTGCACAATCTTGTGCACGTCCGGTCGACCGCTACGGTCGACCGGCTCCTGGCCCGGTCGACCGTTACGGTCGACCGCCAGAGCCTAGCAGCCAAAATCTGAGACTGAAAAACTGGATTTTTAAAGTCTTAAAAATTCTCATAAAATCTCTAAAAATCCTCAAAAATAGTTTTCTCATTTTACATTGATATATAAACATGTGATAAAATTACAACACAAAAATCAAACATTTTGAACTATTTTTGTGTCTTACAAATTTTATCAAAATCAAAACCTGTATTTTTCCAAACTTGGATTTTTCAAAAGAAAATCCGATTTTTTCAAAACTCATTTAAATACAAAAACATGATACTTAAACACATTGAAGCATGTTGTATATGGATGGAAATCCAATATACAAGAAACATATACATATCCATATTTTTGACTTTAATTCCAAAATATGTTTTGTTAAAAATACCAAAACATAAAACGCATGAATAAGTAAGTCAAAATTAAGTTTGTCTAGGAAGTTAAGCATGCATGTATATAGAATGAATCTACTATACATAAAACCATTTAAACTTATTTTGATCTATCTATTCATTAAACCAAGATCGGTTAAACCAAAAACGAAAAACCGAAAACCAATATTCAAAACATGAAACGTGTGCGTTTTGATCTTGAGCATATCATACTATTCTAATCTTTACAAATGGATTTAAACACAAAACTAAACTAGGATACCTAAGTCTTCTTAACGATCTTCATCTTCAAGTCGACTCGATCCAAACCGTGATCCACGAACTAGACTCCAACGAGTGCTATGTATCATCATGATGCTCGAGCTCTTGAATCACCATGTGAAAGCTTCCAAAACTCCTCTTGTTGAAGCAATCACCAACTAATATCTTGCTTAATGATCTGAAACTAAAATCACAAGATTATTAGTAAACATAACTACATGAGTTAATCATCATCAAAACTAGAGTGGAAGGCCTTTGGGCTAACAGAAGACACATTTTCTATCCAACTAAAGCATGGCAAAAAGACAATCTACATTGGCACCTGAAGATTTTTGCCCAAGTCCCACCATTATTAGAGGCTATGCAAAGCTTTTTATGGATCTGCAGAAGAAGAAATTGCTCCAAAAGTATTGACCGGTGAAGAGGTATATCAACGGGCGAATCATCTCAGAGCAAATTATGATAAAGGAAAGAAAATTATAGTTAAAAAGAATGTGCGGAAGAAAAGATCAATATTTTTTAATCTCTCATATTGGAAATTTTTGTTTGTGAGACACTGCCTTGATATCATGCATATTGAAAAGAATGTATGTGATAGTATTATTGCCACGTTACTCAATATACATAGTAAGACTAAGAATAGAATCAAAGCTAGAAAAGATATGATTGAAATGGGTATACGTAAGCAGTTGGCACATAAGTAGAAAAGACAAAATACATATTTACTGCCAGTATGCTATACTTTGTCTAGAAAAGAGAAGATAGACTTATGTTAGTGTCTTTCTGAGATTAAGGTGCCAAGTGGTTACTCATCAAATATTCAAAATCTTGTTTCAATGAAAGATCTAAAGCTAGTTGGCTTGAAATCTCATGATTGTCATGCATTAATGCAACAGTTTCTACATGTAGCTATACATTCCGTATTATCACAACATGTACGTCATGTCATTACCTGACTTTATTTTTTTCAATGCAATATGTAGTAAAGTAATTGACCCAACAAAACTAGAAGAGTTACAGAAGAATATTGTGATTACTTTGTGCCAGCTTGAGATGTATTTTTCACCCTTATTTTTTGATATCATGGTGCATCTAACGATTTATTTGATCAAAGAGATTAGACTGTGGTCCGGTCTTCTTAAGGTGGATGTATCTATTTGAGTGATACATGAAAATACTAAAAGAGTATGTGAGAAACTGAAATCGACCCAAGGTTGTGTTGGCCAAAAAGGCCCTTCACCCTAGTTGTGATGATGGTAATCTCATGAAGTTATTTGTACTAATGAATTTTTATTAAATTAGTTACAGGTTAAAAAGAATATCAAAGGAATGATCCCCATAAGACTCACAAGTTTGAAAGCTAACATCAAAGTGATCTAAAAAGCTCAAGCATCAAGAGTACACATAGCACACAAGATTGGAGTCTAGCTCGGAAATCAAGAAAGGATCAAGAAAGAAGAAATGAAGAAAACTATTTTCGCTTTTTTATCAATGTAACTTTAGATTTGTTAAAACCATTTAGAAATTAGAAGCTCAAGAAATGCACGTGCATACACACACATTCAAAATATTTGTTGTGTTTTGATTCTATCTTCTTGAAAAGAATTTTGATTATTTTGAATCATTTTTCAAATTGTTTTTTTGAAAAATACATTTTACAAAAAGGAATTTCTATTTTTACAAAATAAGGTTCTATATTTCTATTTTTGTGTTGACCAAGGATCACACATATTTAAGCTTAAATTGTATGCATGAACTTTGTTTTGTAAAAGGAATTCAAGATGTTTTGTTGAAAAATCAAAATGCATTTCAAAAGATTTCCTTATTTCTGTTTTGACCTAGTCTCGGTCGACCACACAGTCGACCATTTGATAAAGCAAAAATGCTTTATTGATTGATCGAGCGGTCGACCATTTTTGAACAGACATGCGTAAGTTAAATTTGTGCACATCGATTGACTGCCTGGTCGACCATGTGTCTAGGTCAAGATTTTGTCATTGATCGGTCGACCTTCCGATCGACCGCAATCTCTAACGGTCAGAAATTTGACCATTAGCGATCGACCAGTCGATCGATAGGTTGTTAGTTGCCTGATTTAGCTCAAATGGCTAGTTTTTTAATATGATTTTTCTTGTTTAATTCTCAATAGCTATTTTGGGTTTAATACTTCAATTTTGGACATCTATAAATAGGGATACCTATTTTAAACCCAGAGAAACTTTTGCTAAGATTTTTGCTTAATTTTTTCAAGAGAATTTCGAAAGAAATTTTCTTTGAGCTAAATTTCTACATCCAAGTTTTCAAGCTTTGTTCTCCCATTCATTATTCTTCAAAGCTTCACTCACTCACAATATTTAGGCTTCTACCTCTCTACACTGATTATAGGATTTAGCTGTGAGCTATTTGGTGATCAAGAAGAAGATCACCTCATTTTTTTATTCAAGTGGTGTTGAGGTTGAGGCCTTAAGCGAGTTTGCGAGTTTGTGATTGTAAGGTGTTGGGACACCAAGTGAGAGGACTTGCAGGAACGTGTAGAGTGGTGATCTTGCGGGTCCAAAGTGTTCTTATAAGAACGTGTAGAGTTGTGATCTTGCAAGATCAAGTATAGTGAAAATTATTCATTGCGGTCAAGGCAGGGACGTAAAGCAGTGGCTCGAACCTCAAAACAAACTCTCGTGTATGCGATTGCCTTCTCTCTCTTCCTCTACTTAACTTACTTTTTACTTTCTTGCATGCTCTATATTGCTCTATCTTTTCATGCTAGATAATTCTTGTGCAACATTGCATTATTTGGAATTGTCTATTTGTTATTTACTGTGCTAATTAGTTTTAGTTATTTTTAGTTTTGCATTATTTGTCATTGAGTATAGCCATCACTTATTCACTCCCTTCTAGATGATTTCAATTAGTATCAAAGCCTACTTTTCTAACTTTTGGTCTAAGCACCTTAGAGTGATCCTTTATTTGGCTATATTTTTGTTTCATATTTCATATATTTGCTTGTTTTCATGACATCTCACGATTTTCTAGCATTAAGTCCGCACTTAAATTTGATGGGTTGAACTTTCCAATTTGGAAGGTAAAGATGACCTCGTTCCTTAAGTCCCTAGGCTTTGAGTCACAAAGGCCATTTTGAAAGGTAAAGATGACCTTGTTTCTTAAGTCCCTAGGCTTTAGAGTCACAAAGGCCACTACAAAAGAATTTGTAGAGACTCACGGTAATGAGGAGATATAGTCCGAAGCCACCTTTAAGGACTATGAGGTCAATACTAAGGCACAGTAAGCACTCACCCAAGCATTAAATGATGATTTATCACATGTGATTAATTATAAATCCACATATGAAGTATAGAATGATTTGATTATAACTTATGAGGATACTTCACAAGTAAAGAGATCCAAGATAGATTTACTTCATTCTCAATATAAGAAATTTTATGCTTGAAAGTGAAAGCATTGATGAAATGCTTACTCGATTTACCAAGATTACAAATGGGTTATCTTCCATAGGTGATACCATCGACAACGACTAAAAGATAAGAAAGGTGATTAGAGCACTTCTCAAATCTTGAAAAGTGAAAGCTACAACCCTAAAGGAGCTCAACGATTATGAGGAGATGGACTTCTCCGACTTCATTGAAAATCTCAGGACCCACGAGATGGAGATGAAGGTACGAGAAGAAAAAGAGCCTCCAAAGAAGAAAGCTATCACTTTTAGAATATCTTGATCCATACCGAAGGAAGATGAATCCATGGATGAGAATGAAGAAGAAGATTTTCCATGCTAGTTTGAAAGGTTGGCAAAATGTTTTACAAAAAGGAGAGAATAAGCAACTATCGAAGATCAAGACCACAAGAAATAAATGAAAAAAAAAAAAGAAGAGACAGGTCCCCACTACCATTGCAAGAAAATGGGATATTTGATTGCGATTGTCCCTCTCCACAAACAACCTTCTCAAAAAGAGTATACAAGAAGAAGGCCATAAGGCCACATGGATGACTTGGAAACCAATTCCAACGAGAAAGTGGATACCGCAAATGTTTGCTTCATGGCAAATAGGGATAACCCCGCTAAGGTATTTTTTGAAACCTTTCTCGATGAAAATGATTTGACTATGTATGAACTTGCTAGATCTTTTGAAGAACTACAAGAGTGTTATGAAATTTCAAAATTTCAAAACAAGAGGTTGAAAAAGAAAAATAAACTTTTGAAAAATAAATTAGATATTATTTTCAAGGAAAAGAATGATTTATCAATTTATTTGAAAAGACCAAAAAGGATTTCGTTGACCACAAACGTATTTGTGATAACAAAAGCCCTAATATTGCTTTTGATAAAAATGAATTTGTGAGTATTCAAAATAGAATTGATATTTTGAATTACACTTTTAAAAAGTATGTCTTTGATATTAGTAAGATTAGTTATATGTTTTCAAAAGGCAACGAAAACACATTTCACGAGTACACACCAAGCATGTACACAAAGCACAACATTCACATGCTCATGCACATAGAAAGGTGTACACTTGTACATATTGTGACCGCAAAGACCATCTTGTACAATTTTGTAATTCTTGATTGAATATAAAAAATAAAAATGTTTGGGTTCGAGAAAATACTAACCCGGAAGGACCCAAAATTACATGGGTACTGAAGAACACACCGAATTTTATTGATGTAAGTTTGTCCTCCTCCAAGACTTAGAGAGAGGTGGTGCCTTGGTGGTGATTACATTTGAAGCTTAAAGAACATATTAGTTTTGATGCATCGCTATTAAGAAAGTAAGGTAAAAGAACACCACCTTTGTAAATGGAGATTGTTTACTTAATTTGTATCGTTAACATCTCCACTTTATTTAAGATTACTTTACTTGCATATCCATGTTAGTTAGTCTAGACTCTCTATACATGTTATCCATCCTTAGATATCGAGTTGATTGACTTAGTACATGTATATGTAATTGGTTGAATCCAAATAATTTAGTGTATTTAAATTGTTCATGTTATAGTATGCTTCAACTTCAATTAATATGGCTTCATGATTATTTATATAGAATGTATACATGATGATAACATAGACTCTACTTATATTTCTCACGCCTTATGTATATTAGTGTATTAGTTATCATATATGCTTGTATTTTAATTTAAACAAATATAAGTATTTCTGAAAAATTTTATGATAATATTTATATCATTTATTAAGTACAAAAATAACAAGTAACTGTGCACCTCAACTCTTAGTCTAGATAAATGATGAAGAGAAGTTCAGAGCCCATCAAGGGTGTACGGCTTCATTTCTTACTTTTATTGGCTTAATTTATGATTTAAATATATCTATGATTTTTAAGAGTATTTTTAGAACAAATTATTTTTGAAAATAATTCTAATAAATCTTTTTGAGTAAAAAAAATCTTTCAAAATGCTTTAATATATTTTGTAGGAATTTACAAAATTACTGTACAAGTTTGTTTCAATAAAAATCAAAATTTATAATTTCAAAAATTCAACACTTTTGTTTTTTGGGCAGTCCCAGTCGGCCGAGTACCAAGAGAGTTTTTGAACTCTCACCCCGATCAATCACGCGATCAATCAAGTAAGCCTATGAGGCCTTGCTGGACACTTCGGCTGACCGACCAGTCGACCGTTGGAGTCTATCAGGACTTATTGTTTTTCTCGATAGACTGATCGGTCGACCGACTCTGGATGAGATTTTTTTGTCAGTGCTCTCGGGTTTTTCCAGTAGACCACACGATCGATCGATCCTCGATAATAGCAAATATTTATTGCTTTCTAAAATCCTAGATCCCATTTCTCCCCTCTTTCTCTTCGACCTCTGCCGACTCCACTTCATAACCCATCATTTTTGTTCTTCAAATTTCTTCAAATTTCCTTCATATTACTTCAAGATTTCACGCTTAACACTCTTTTTGTTCATCTTCAAGGAATTTGTGGAGGAAATTTGCTTCAATTTTCGTATAACTCTGATATCCTTCTCTCTAAATTCCAGTGCTTTTATCTTTAATTTTTCATTATTTTTTCTATTTTTATCATATCTTCTAAGAGGGCAAGATATAATAAATCTGACAAAACCAAGAAATCTAGTTCTACCATTAGATCTTCTTCCTTAGGTTCATTTATCTCTAAGAATGCCAAATTGAAACATTTCATTCTTTGCAAAAAGAATGTTATTGCTGGCAGATTAGTTGTACTCACTAATTTTGAACACCTAAACTTTGCACAAAATCTTAGGGCCAATTTCCTAGAATATTTTGCCACCATTAAGGAGCAAGTCTATCTCAACCTAGTCCACTTGTTTTACTCTACTCTATCCTTCAGTGGAAATATTATTCGCTCTCATGTCAAAGTTGCCGATATCAACTTATCCCTAAAAGTTTTTGGTTGGATTTTCCTCCTCTCTTGTGAAGGAGTTAATATCTTTTACTTTGATCTTAACCATTTTGAGTATCCTGATGGTGAGACTACTCTCTCCGCTTGTCGGTTGTTTTATGATGATGATAACCCGGTCTTAGAAAGAAATGAGAAGGTGAAGTATTATAAACTCACCGCCCAAGTACTTGCTAAGATAGTTTTCTATAACCTTCTCCTAAAATTGGGAGAATACAGTCATGCCAGGGGATGCGCTCTACTCTTGATCTATTGCCTTCTAAAAAACATAAGAGTCAACATTTTCAGACTCATCATCAATTTATTCTTTTGGAGATCTATTAATTCTGAGTAGGAGTCTCCCATTCGGGATGATCATTACTCATCTACTCAAATACTTCAAAGTCGATATTTCTGGAGAGAATGTCGTTTCACCTATTATTGATATTGATCACACCCTTCTCAAAAGAATGCAAGCTGGCACCCGCGTATGTTTGTACACATATATTACATAATTGTTATTGTATTTCTATATTTATTCTATAATAATTACTACATCTCACTTGTCTTAATATCTAAATTCATGCAGGATATGATAGAGAGAAGATATGCACAAATCCTATCTAATTAATTCAAAAAATTAAAATCAACGAGGAACGATTCAAATTCAGAGGTTCTAAAAGTAATCTTATCTGAAGACTGGGTATATCAGATGAGATAATATCATTAAAATATAAAGAAAAAATAGACTAGAAGAAGACCCTATCAGTTTCACTGAAGATAAAAGGATGTATCATCAAATTCAGAGCAGAATTTCAAATCTAAGAGGATAAAAAGATAGAGGACAAATGGACAGACAAATGCACCCGGTCCCTGGCCCTAGGCCAGGATCTTCCCACAAAAATGCGACAAAAACTGTATTTTCGTGGCTAAGTGTTTGAATCTGAGGGAGCATTTACTTTCCCTATCTTCTTACGCTATCCCCTATTTTTTTCTTCATATAAATACCTGCATACTCAGAGACAAAGGGAGGAACTATAGCAGAGAGCTTTAGTTTTGTTTAGATTAGGTTTTCCAATGTAATTTTTACTTTATTTAAGGCTAGAGCGAATTATATGAGAGAAGAAGAAGAGGTATTGTAATTAGAGTGACACTGATGTAATCCTTCTTTAAGAGAGAATTGTATTGAAGTGACATCAATGAAGTTTTCTATTTTTCTTCATCGTACTCAATCCAGTCAAAGCAATATTTTTATTTTCTATTACTTTTTTAATTCAAGGTAATCTTCACTACAATTCAAGTTCTGTTATTCAACAATAAAGGTAATTACTCGTTCTCTATCTCTTTTCCTTTCTTAGTATATTATAACGATTTCAAAACCAACACTTTCTCTTTATATTTTCTCTAAACTTGTTTGCCTTTTCTTTTTTACAGCAAACCCATTTTCTTTTTTAGATTTCTTTAACTTAGATTAGCTTTAACTATTTTTATTTTCTTTTAAAACTGAGAAGAGAACTATTAAGCTCATTTTTGTAAATTAAAAGAAATAACTTATTTAATTGCTTCCATCGCAGTCCCTTCATGTAGCTCATGACCCCTTAGCCTTAAGCTACACAGTAGCATTGAGAACCTAATCTATTCCTAAACTTCTGTATTTTTCTGTGCAGGTTTGGTTCAATCATAATTTTGGTGATTTCACAGGGAAGGGACGGTAAGTTTTCTTTCTTTTTGATTTATTTTAACGAATTAATTTTTTTCTTTCTCTATTTTGGTGTGCAGGGGCTGATTTTTGAAAATAAAGTGTTGCAGTAGAAATATAGCATACCTGAGACTCTGCTCTAGAAAGCAGAGCTCAGGGAACCTAACTTTAGCCACGAAAACGCGGCAAGAGGCCGTGTTTGCACGGCAAAGTGGGAAGGCATACTAATTTGCTTTGTTGGCAGGTTGCTTGAATTACAAAGTGTAGTCATCTGCGGTATTTATTTTCTTAATTCAACTTACCTTGCTACATTGTTTCAACCTCAATAGTAAATTGGTGTTTGTTGATTCTAAAAACAGTTTTGACCTTGCATTTAGGGTACATGTGTAATTCGTTTACCTTTTACATTACTGTTAAAAGTGCTAGAGAAAAAGGTATGTCTGCATTGCATATAACTTAGGAAATACACTTGTATGTTATATTGCTTTGGTGTAATTTTTGCTATATACTTGCACACGAGCACGAAAATAATGTAATGGTATAACCGTTGAAAAACATAAGGTGGGAAAGTCATTACCCTTCCTTAATCTGAAAATCATCTCCTTACACACAAACCCAGCCTAAATAAAATTGAGTAGATATTGGCCTTAGGGACATCTCGGACTCAATAGGAGATTGACCTAAGGGGAAGTTGTTAGAGTTTGACTCTTATCAAATCAGTGTCGAAGGTTGGGGATTGAGAGGCAAAATCTCGAAGAACAGTGGTTTGACATAGTTAGGCTCATTGCTCAAGCACGGATACCCCCAACTAGTCTTGTCCCTACTTGACCGATTAACTTGTAGTCTAATTGCTGCAATATACCTCTGATGGTCAGTCAACCAATTAGGAGTCATTTAGGTCTAAGGTTTACCCTAACATAGGCTAGATTTTTCTTTGTTTTTTGATTTGTTTATTTGTTTGTTTTTGTTTGTTCTTGTGAAAATGGATTATAATTATAATTATTTTGATTATAACTAAAATTCATATTTACACCAATCTCTTTCAATTCGATATTACCAACCCGATATTACATAACTTTAACCAACTAAGTATGCCAGATTGGTCTTATCTGAATCAATATATGTCCCAATTCCAGTATTATAAACAAGATTGGGATAATCATCACGACCCTTCATCGAGTTCGTGGGGATACAACTCTCCTGAATCTTACTATCAATAACCTTACCAACAAACAGCTTCATATACACCATACTAAGACCAACCTATAGAAGAAAAATCTTCTTTAGAAAAGAGTTTCGAAGCCTTTCTTAAGTCCACATGACAAGTGCAAATTCAATTAGACTCAATTCTCTCAAACAATTCCCAAATCCAAGATCCCTACTCCAATTTTTAAGTCCCACCATAACAAGAAGAACCTGTTGACTTCGAAGAGAGTATAGAACCCATGATTCAAAGCGAAGATTCTTTTACCAAGTCCATCAATATGATAGAAGCAAAACTTAGTCGATTGAAAAATGTGCATAGGAATGAGAAAACTGTCCCTACACAATCCTTAACTATTCCCGATATTTTTAACTATATTGATGAAAATCAAAAATCATGGTATCTTGAAGATTATGACCAATATTCAGTTTCACTACAAAACTTTAAACTTGACCAATTTTAATCCATTGACAAATTGGCAAGTTTTCATTTCAATGAGATTGAACTTGATGATGAATGTGACACCAATTCTCAATGTTATGATTCAAATCCACTTTTGAATCTATGCTGACTCCAGTATCCTTACCCGATTTGGGCCCATTCGAAACCAATACTGATTCATATCCCTATAGAGATTGATCATAAACCACCTATTTTGGATAGTCACATTTCATTGTTGGAAAATGAATGTGAACTTCAATTCTATGATTTGGACCAAACTTATGAACCAACTCCGACTCTTGAACCTAAACTTGATTTGAGTTTTGTTCTCGAGTTATTATCGGTTCCCATTCCTTTCATTGTTTAGCTCAAATCATCCATTCCACAAAATCACATTCCATTGTTGGACCAAGGTTTAGATCAATATGGCTTCGTGATAATATATCAAGATTGGTCATATAACCAGGAAAATTTTCATGCTAGGATCTTACATGATCCTATTCATATTGAGAAGTATAAAATGATAATAGGAAAGAACGCATGAAAGGTGAGTTTTATAAAAATCCACAATACCTAGATTAGGCAGAAACGCTTGGCCCAATGAGACCACCACCGGAACCACCACCTTGAGGTGACAATTTTTCTTCTCTTTCACTTTTTTCTTATAATATTGTACTTCATTCATATATTGAGGATAATGCATGAGTTAGGTGTGGGGGAGGGTTTACTAACATGCTAACTTAGGTTTTACTTATGTGTGTGTGTGTGTGTGTGTGTGTGTGTGTGTGTGTGTGTATTTGTATGTGTGTGTGTATATATATGTGTGTGTGTGTGTGTGTGTGTGTGTGTGTATTTAGGTATGTGTGTGTGTATATGTATATATATATATAGGTATGTGTGTGTGTGTATATATGTGTGTGTGTGTGTGTGTGTGTGTGTGTGTGTGTGTGTGTGTATATATATATATATATATATATATGTATGTATGTGCATATATATGTGTGTGTGTGTGTGTGTGTGTGTGTGTGTGTGTGTGTGTGTATGTATGTATGTGTATATATATGTATGTCTGTGTGTGTGTATATGTATGTATGTATATGTATATATATGTATGTATATCGGTAGAGTTATAATACACATAGGTGTAACTAAATTAACTTACATATACCTCTTTCCACCATGCAAAAAATATTTTTTAAACACCTTGTGGGGACCACTCACATTAATTTTTGATTGTATCTCACCAAATAAAATTTTTGTGTAGTGAAAAAAGGTGTGTGTAACTTAATTTAGTTATACCTAGGTGTATTGTAACCTTACCCTACACACACACACACACATATGCATATATATATATATATATAAGATAGACTTGTGTCCTTCCAAAAGGATTGAGCCCAAATCCTTCCCACTCAAATTCAACGTTTCGGCATTCAAATATAAGATCCACTCCGTTGAAGTTGATCTATATTATTTAAGTATGTATAAACCAAAATTCAAGTGTTTTGAATACTTTTTGCCTATGCATCAAGCGGCACAAAATAGACGGTCAAAAGTAGTGAGTTGGTTAGATCTATATCGTTAGACATACAAATTCTCGATCCGGCCATATCACTATGATCTAAACATTTAAAAACCCTTACAAACTAATTTTTTTTAGGTTTCAAATATTCTACACGGTTAAACTAACCAACTTATAATTTAGGTCGTCTGTTTTTTTTCAACTTGATGCATGGGCAACAAGTATTCAAAACACTTGATTTTTGGTTTATACATACTTGAAATAATATAAATCAACTTTAATGGAATGGATTTGGTATTCGAATGTTGAAGGGTTGAATTTGAGTGGGAAGGATTCGGGCTCAAATCCATTTGGAAGGACACAAGCCTCTCTGTGTGTGTGTGTGTGTGTGTGTGTGCGCGTGTGTGCATATCCTTTCTTTAAAATTTTTTGAAAAGAAAAATAATACTTTTACTTATTTTTGTAAAAAATTAAGTTAATTTTAAGGAATAAGAGAATTATAATTAGGATTTATTCTACTTTGTCAAAATAAAATTATTTGTTTGAATTTGAGGTTAGGAAGAAAGATTAAAAAAGTAATCTACTCTTGATTTTTATCTTGATGAAATATGCATGTTTTATACACTTACACACTGAGTGCTCTAAAACAAAGATTATTATGTCTTATTAAAAAAATTAATATATAAAAAATCTTCTGATTAAGTTGGGTATTTGTGCCTCATAGAGCATAAGTATTCACACCTGAAGTGATTCATATAAATAAAAATCTTTAGTTTTGTGGCCTTGTTTGCTTGAGTCCTAAGTCCTTGGGGTGTTTTCTCACCCGGTGCCCTAAAATCGTCCGATTTGGAAGTCACCGACTAAGGCTCATTACATGAGCGAATTAAAAAGCCTAATATTAACTAAAAAAATAAAAAATAATAAGGCATAAGAGTTAGATTTAAAGAATACCTATTCAAATTTTCACGGTCACAAGGTGCATATGACTTCGGGTAAAATAAGAGACTAGATGAGCAATACAATTTTAATCCTTATCTTGATTAAAATCAAATTTTTGAATAGAGACTAAGTTTAAGAATGAAAAAGTTTTGATAATCCTATGACTTATAGATTACTTGAATTTTTACATTAATACTTTAAATATTTTTTCCTTCAAAATACATTTTCAAAAATACTAACACTTAGTTTTTTGTCCTTCATAGATTTTGTTGGTGCAATCTACTGAAAACTCTTACGAGAAAAAACTCGTTCTTTAAAGGTAACTTAAAGGCTTAACGGTTTATTGCATGTGCTAAGTGCAACCGAGATTCCTACAAAAGTGAATTAGGTTAAGGTCAGTTTAGTTTTTCTTTCCCATTTGTTTTGCTCGATGACGAGCAAAAAATAGGTATAAGGGTGTATTTGGACATATATATTGCATAATTGTTACGGCATACTTATATTTATTCTTTAATAATTTCTACAACTTACTTATCTTAATATCTAAATTCATCTAGGATATGATAGAGAGAAGATAAGCATAAATCCTATTCAATTAAATCTAAAAGTTTATTTCAATGGGGATCGACTCAAATTCAGATGTTCTAGAAGTAATCTTATCTAAAGATCAGGTATAGTAGATGAGATAATATCATCAAAATTCAAAGAAAAAATAGCTTCGAAGAAGACCCTTTCAGTTTCATTGAGGAAAAAAGGATGTATAGTTATATTCAGAGCAGAATTTCTAAATCCAAGAGGATAAAAGATAGAGAACAAATAGACGGACAGACGCACCCAGACCGTGGCCATACGGCCAAGATCTTGTTGCATTTTGGCGGCAAAAGCCTGGTTTCCACGGCCAAGTGTTTGAATCTAGGGGAGCGTTTGCTCCCCATATCTTCTTACGCTATCCCCTCTCCCTTTCTTCCTATAAATACCTGCATACTCAGAGGCAGAGGGAGAAACTGCAGCAGAGAGCTTTAGTTTTGTTTAGTTTAAGTTTTTCAATGTAATTTTTATTTATTTTAGGATATAGGGAGTTACATGAGAGAAGAAGAAGAAGAATTGTAATTAGAGTGACATTGATGCAATCCTTCTTCAAAAGAGAATTGTATTGAAGTCACAACAATAGAGTTTTCTACTTTTCTTCTTCGTACTCGATTCAGTCAAAATAATATTTTTATTTTCAAGGTAATCTTTACTACAATTCAAGGTATGTAATTCAACGATAAAGGTAATTACACGCTCTCTATCTCTTTTCCTTTCTTAGTATAATATAATGATTTCAAAATAATACTTTCTCTTTTTATTTCTTTTTCTTTAAACTTGTTTATCTTTTCTTTTTAACAACAAACCTATCTTCTTCTTTAGATTTTTTTTAACTTAAATTAGCTTTAACTATTTTTATTTTCTTTAAAAACTGAGAAGAGAACTTTTAAACTCGTTTTTGTATATTAAAAGAAGAACTTACATAATTGCTTCTATTGCAATTCCTCTCTGTGGATCACAACCCGTTAGCCCTATACTACACGGTAGCATTGAGGATCTAGTATTATTCCTAAAATATATTTTCTCTGCAGGTTTGGCTCGATCAGCGCACATGCACAATCCCCTCTAGTTCAGCCTCTATCACAATTTGTTTCTAGTTGTTCTTCTTCATCTGTAAACCCATACTCTTCTATCATAAACCAAATGAATACTTTGTCTCTGAGATCCTCAACTGCCACTAAGAAGATTATGGCAAACCTAGATGATTTTCAGAAAGAGTATCAGAATGACATATCTTATGTCTTCTTTGCTATCTGATACCTCCAAAGATGCAATTATAACACCCATTTCAAGAATGAGTGGCCGCTTCCTAATGAATATGGTCAGCCTCTTCCTACTATTGGCCACCTTTTGATCCATGGATTGCTTATTCGAATCCGTCTGAGGTGTTTTGTTTGATCGTTGATCTGCCCATAGATCCACATTTTGTACCTGACATGGACTTTCTTGGAGAGTAGGATTGACTCCTCCTTTTTTATGGTGATAAAAAGGGGAGAAGAAACTGTGTGAATCTACAAATTCTAGGAGTTATTTTTATATTTTCTCGTACTTTGGTTTTTAATGTTTGTAATATTGATATTTTGTGGTTTGTAAAACTCTGGTACTTTGTGATGGTTTTAAGATAAAACTTGTGTTTTTTTCATACTTAATATCTTATTGTGACATCTTCATATGTGTATGCTTAACACACTTGCTCTAGTGTTGTTTTGTGTTGACACTTAAGTTGGCTTAGTATTATTATGGTTATTCATCGCCTCTATAATTTGGTTGGATGAAGGTTGGATGGTTGGAGAAAATTATTTGTGCATACCAATTATATTTTCATATCCATGTAGGCATGAATGATATGCTAAGAGCTTTCTTGATAAAAATTCTATACGCATGCTTTACTTATTGCATTGAGCTTGATGAAATTGATATATTTCATATATGCATATGTTTAGGGGGAGCTTCACTAGAAGTCTCCTCCGAGTTTATGTAAAATAACTCTCTGAGTTTTGTCATCATCAATAAGGGGGAGATTGTTGGCTAAAAGGTCCTTCACCCTAGTTTTGATGATGATGATCTCATGTAGTTATTTTTACTAATGAATTTTTATTAAATAAATTACAAATTTAAAGAATATCAAAGGAATGATTAGCTTCTCCTCAAGACTCACAAGTTTGAAAGCTAACATCAAAGTAATCCAAAGAGTTTAAGCATCAAATGCACACATAGCACTCAAGATTGGAGTGTAGCTCAGAGATCAAGAAAGGATCAAAAAAGAAAAAATAAAAATAAAGAAAATTGTTTTTACTTTTTTATCCATGTAAGATTTAGATTAGCTAAAACCATTAGAGATTTAGAAGTTTCAGAGATGAGAAAACACACACACACACACACACACACACTCACACACAGAGTCAAAATATTTGTTGTGTTTTGATTCCATTTTTTTGAAAAAATTGATTATTTTGAATCATTTTTCAAAACGTATTTTGAAAAATACATTTTACAAAAATGAAATTCTATTTTTACAAAAATGAGTTCTATATTTCTATTTTTGTGTTTATTAAGGATCACGCATATTTAAGCTTAACATGAACTTTGTTTTGTAAAAGGAATTCAAGATGTTTTGTTGGAAAATCAATATGCATTTCAAAAGATTTCCTTATTTCTGTTTTGACCTAGTGTCAGTCGACGGCACGGTCAACCATTTAATGGAGCAGAAATGCTCTATCGGTCGACCAAGCGGTCGACCATTTTTGCACAGACATGCACAAGTTAAACTTGTGCACGTTGGTCGACCGCCTGGTCGACCATCTGTCTAGGTCAAGATTTTGCTATGGATCGGTCGACCGTCCGGTCAACCACGTTCCCCAATGGTCAGAAATTTGACCACTGGAGGTCGACTGACCAGTTGACCGACAGACTATTAATTGTCTGATTTAGCTCAAACTGCTAGTTTTTTAATTTGCCTTTTCTTATTTAATTTTCAATGACTAATTTGAATTTAATCCTTCAGTTTTTGGACCTCTATAAATAGAGATACCTATTTTAAACTCTGAGAGCTTTTTTCTATGATTTTTGCTTAAGTTTTTCAATAGAATTTCAAAAGAAATCATTTTGATCTAAATTTCTACATCCAAGTTTCAAGCTTTGTTCTCCATTTTCAAAGCTTCACTCACTCACAATATTTGGGCTTCTACCTCTCTACATTGGTTATAGGATTGAGTTGTGAGCTATTTGGTGATCAAGAAGAAATCACTCCATTTCTTGTATTCAAGTGGTGTTGAGGCCGTGGCCTCAAGCGAGCTTGCGGGTTCGTGGTTGTAAGGTATTGTGACACCAAGTGAAAGGACTTGTGGGTCCAAAGTGTTCTTATAGAAATGTGTAGAGTGGTGATCTTGCAAGATCAAGTATAGTGAATATCCTCCATTGGGGTAAAGGTGAGGCTGTAGAGCAGTGGCTCGAACCACGAAACAAACTCCCATGTTTGCGATTGCCATCTCTCTCTTCCTCTACTTAACTCACTCTTTGAAAAACAACTAGAGGGGGGTGAATAGGTGTTTTTCTAATCAAATGCAATTTTAAAACAAATTATGATGAATTATACAAACGGTCACTCAAAACAAGAATTGAAGTCGAATTTCCGTTGAAGGGCTCTCCTTATTGAGATAGTATAGATCAGTAATGAAAATGATCGGATGAAAGGCATTATAGAATGCAAGATGAATAATTACACAAGTATAAAAAATAAAAAAATAATAGAGAGCAAGACACAATCAATCGCAAACAAAAGAAAATTTGTTTCGAGATTCGAGCCACCGCCCTACGTCCCCGCCTTCACCACTGTGAAGGATTTCATTGTATTCTAAGGGATCTTCCACAAAGAGACCTTACACGAAGGAATTACAACTTAGTTACACAAGATCGGAGTACAAAACTCCACCAACTCAACCCTCTACACAAGAGGTAGCACAAAGCCAATTGAGATTATAAAGCACTTAATGATCTGACAAGATTACAAACACTCTCTCTTACAACTTCCTATAGAGTAGAATATGAAGTGTTGCTCAAGAAGTTAAGTGAGAGATGAAAATCAGTTAGAAAGAATAGAGGAGTTTTAAAACCAACTGAAAATAGCTTTGAAATGAAAGAACTTGGAGATTGAAAGCTAGAAAAACTATTCTCTTTAGAAACAAACTTGAAAAGTTGTGTATTTTTCTTATCTAAAACCAAAACCCATGAACCATATATATAGACAATGAATAAATATCATTTATAAATCATACCAGGCTATTTGGGGTGTGTTTAGACACTTGAAAACCAAAAAAGCCTGTTGGAATCTATAAAAAAACAAAACAAATTTAAAAACTAGCCATTATGACCATCTGGCAGCCTGTCGATCGACCGGCTGGTCGACCGACAGGTCATCTAGAATAGAGCTATTGGCTCCGGTCGACCGGGCGATCAACCGCTCAGTATTTTAAAAGAGAATTTTAAACTGTCGGTCGACTGACCCGTTCGACCAACCCCAACCGAGAGTTAGGGTCTTGTAGTCGGTCGCCAGTCAATCGACCGCAAGGGTTGGCGGTCGACCGGTCTGCCGACCGACAACGTGCACAAACATGCATACCCCTAGCCAAAGCCCCGTCGACCACCCGGTCGACCGATCTGGCCTACAATGGGCGTTGGTCGACCGGGCGGTCCACCGTTCTGACCTGAAATAATTTTATGACTGAATTTTGAACTTCAAATAATTTTCAAAATATTTTTTAATTGGTTTAAAGGTAATATAGTAATGTATAAGTGATGAAATACATGTTCTAAACTTATTGTAAAATCTTAAAAAAAATTATGTGACATGTATTAAAACCAAACATGCAAAATACCGATACTAACAAAACTTGTATTTTTTGAAATCGTGTATTTTGTGTGTGTGACTTCTTGAGCATTACTACTATATTCTTTATTTTAACAAACTAATATCTTACAAAGTTCTAGGTGACTATAAGATCTTCAACCGGGCTTCTCTATTAACGACGCTTAAGTGCTTTGAGCTTTGATCTCGTATTTGAGTCTTCTTGAGTCTCCAACACCTTTCTTTAGAGGAAGAAAACTTCTTGAATTCTTAAAACTCTGAGATAAATTAAAACTCTTGAACTTGATTAGTACAATTAACCACATATGTTTTATTATCATCAAAACCATAAAACTAGGTGATTATAATCTTGGGCCAACACTTTTTACTATCTTACATGCTCTATATTGCTCTATCTTTTTATGCTAGAAAATTCATGTGCTACATTGTGTTGTTTGAAATTGTCTATTTGTTCTTTATTATGCTAATTATTTTTTGTTGTTTTTAATTCTGCATTTTTTGTCATTGAGTATAGTCATCACCTACTCCCCCCTCTATGTAATTTCAGGTTGCATTGTTAAATGTTACACATATAAAGAGACAAATGAATTTTGTAATGAATACTTGACAATATTGAAGTTATAGGACTTCCTAAGAGGTTTCATACTAAGCTAACAAATGGCTTTGATAAAATTCGAGAAATTATGGTTACTGTCAGTAAAGACTTATTGTATCAAGTACATAAATATGTCTTGAATAACACTGATGAAATATAACCTTATGTAATGAGCATATGAACTATATAAGGCGCATCAATCTATCTAAATCAAAAAGGGAGAAGTCATAGATGAACACTATAAATCGTTCATTAAGTGGCTTCGAAATAAAGCTGTTGATCAATTGATAACTAAATCAAATTGTATTTCTAAAAATTTGAGATGGTTAGTGCATGGGCCTTGCATGGATGTCTTGTCTTATCGTGGGTATCCTACAAATGGTTATTAATTTTACATCAAAGCACATGATGATAATTGTATTATATAAAATAGTGGGGTGACCTTAGTGGCTCAATCAATGCACATTTTTAGTGGCAAAGATAACAAATCAATATTTGCAACCATTTTATACTATTGGGTGATCGAGGTTATATGAGAGTTAGATTGTATTATGTTTCATGTTTCCTTATTCCGATGCAAGTGGGTGAAGAATGATAATGGCATCAAAGTTGACGAGTTAGGATTCATTTTAGTGGATTTTAACAAAGAGGGTCACAAAAAGGACACATTCATATTGGCATCACAGGCAAAACAAGTATTTTACATCACATATCCGGCTAATAAAAAGTGGTCTATTGTTTTCTCGATGAAATCAAAAAATACACCTGATTGAGATAACATGAACGATACTGATGATAATATTAATGATATTCTCTTTTTTTTTCCTCAAATTAACAAGAAGAGAAAATAATGATGGTGATGATAGGAATAATAATGTCGAGGACAACAAGTTGTACAAACGAAAAAATCATTTTGAAAGAATATCAGCGCAGAAAAGTTATAAAAAAACAGAAAATATAAAGGTGTAGGGTTATTTATGAAAATTATTTTTTATTGTTTTCATATATTCTTGGTTTCATATGGGAATTATTTATGAAAATTCTTTATCATATATTATTAATGAGGTTCAAATTTTTTTTTTGTGTTTATGTTCCTTAATAGGCTTATGAATCCAGAGGATAGCAGCGAAAGGGGTAATGGAAGTGAAAGTACCCTAAAAAAGAGGATTAGAGGCATTACTAAGATGGGTGATCTCATCTTAGTAAGGACGAGGGAGAAAAATTTATGTACGATTGAAAATTTTAGGAAAATTAATGAGTTATATTCAACGTGTGGCTCATCATTATGTCCCATTGTCATCCTCGATTGATGTGAGATTTCTGAAGAGATGAAACATAAGATCTGGGATGATACTTCTGCAAGTAAATTCAGAATCATTTAATCCATATAAACTATATCAATTATTCATTAAGTGCATTAATATTCTTTGTGATATATTACAAACTTTATTCGAATTGGATGAGAGGAACCGATATTCTTTACTAATTTCTGAGAGAAAAACGTGGAGGCAATTTTTAAAAAAAATTGACAAGGAAGTTCATAAACGAAGGTAAAACAGAAACCCCCCTCGGAGTATGATTTCAACGATGATGAAGTTTGTGATCGGTTCGTATTTCAACGTACTACAAAAGATTTTCAGGTTAACACAACATAACTTCAAAACTGTTATATAATTGGATTAATGTTTGAAATTTTAAGACTTATTTAATAATTATTTTTTAATAGATTTAAGCAAGAAGAATAAAAATATCAGGAATTGAATATTTATCTCCACATATTATCTCATAAGGAATATGCCCAACTTGAATGAGAACTGGTAAGAGTTTTGTGTTGATTTTTAATGTTTATATATATATATACTTATATCTTGCCTATATGTCTTGTACAGCAGATATCCTAGAGATCAATTGAGGATGATTCACCTGGATCCTCAGTTCCCTGGCATGAGTTGTGGGTTAAATTTAGGATTAAAAAAGACAGTTCATACATAAATGATGATAGTCAAGCTATTGTAAATGAAAATGTAAATGTTTACAATGAAATTATCACAACGTTTTCTCTTGTTTGAAACTTGTACAAGTATTGTTATCAATTTTTTTGTAGGATCACCTTTTTCAATCGGCGTCCCAGAAAGACATTCATCCATCTTGGATGAATGATATTCTATCCATGGCATTTGGTAAACCCGAGCACCCTGGTAATGTTAGAGGTGCCGGACAAGGGGATACTTTTTTCAACTACTTCCATACATCCACCAACACTGGCAAGGTATTACAAACGATGAGGTTGCTAGATTGGTGGAAACCTGACTGCAAGAAGAAAGGAAGATTCACGATGCTGAATGAAAGATATGAGAAGATGAATGAAGGCAGCGAGCACATGAATGGAAGAGGCGAGAAGATAAAATCAGATCTTCCTTAAAATTTGAAATGGAAAAAATGCAGCAGGAGTTCCAAATGTATACTAATCCGCCAAACTATATACCGCCCCATTATATACAACAGAGTGACAATAGAAGTTGTTCAATTTTAAAGGATTTATCTGCGATTCAAGAGGTATAATCTTATTTAATATTTGTACACACACATACATGTACATGTATACACCTACACCCATATTGAAATCACCTAGAGGGGGGTGAATAGGTGACTAGCTAATCTAATAGTGAATTAATGTGGAATTAAAACTATTTATGTAAAGTAAAACTTCTTAAGCTAAACACACAAAGTATAATCAAAAAGTGTAGCCGAATTCCCAGTGAAAGGCTCTGGACTAACACCTCAAGATTCCTCTAGATAAGAGGTGAGGTGCCGCTATGGCTCTCTTTATTGAATACAAGTGTGAGCAAACAATCCCCAAGTATATAACAATATAAGCACAAGTATATCAAGTAAGTAATGAATATGAAAAATAAGAGCATGCAAGATATAAACACGAGTGAGAGATAGAGAGAGCAATCGCAAACACAGGAGATTTGTTTCGAGGTTCGAGCACCCTTGCTCTACGTCCCCGCCTTCAATATTATGAAGGATTTTCACTATAACCGATCCCACCGGATCACTCGGTGCCGCAACACCTACAAGGAGTTCACACTAGAACTCCTTGGACTCACTAGTCCCTCTCTTGTTCCCGCAAGAACTACACACCGCAAGCACACTAGCTTATCGAGGCCGCACCTCTACACCAAGTTCTCACTAGAACTTGAAACAACGTGAACCTGCAAGTCCGCCTCCTCAAAACAAAGTTGAAGACTTTAGTGATCACAACACTTTGATCACCTAAAATAACTCTCACAACTCTCCTATAGGATGAATATAGTAATGGAAAGCTCAAGTGTGTGTGTGAGAAAACTTAGATTGATTTGGTGGTGAAAAACTCAAAGAAATCACTTTTGAAAACTCTTGATAAACTCTCCTTTTGATTTGAAAATTTTGGCTCTAAAACATATGGATAAAACCACTGATATGAGTAGGAAAACTAGCCCAAAAACTCTGTTGAAATATTATCTAAAACAGCCAAAGGAAGCCCCAATTTATAGGCATCCAAAATCTGCCCGTTGGAGGCTAACTCAGCAGTTTACATTGTTGTCGGTCGACCGCCCAGTCGACCACCAACGGTCAGATTTTCAACCATTGGGAAGGTCGGTCGACCGGCCGGTCAACCGCCTTCAGGGCAATGGCTTAGCGGTCGACCGCCCGGTCGACCGGGCCATTTCCAGAGAGCAGAAGCTCTCTGGCGGTCGATCGTGCGGTCGACCGGCCCAACCTGTGCACGTTTTGTGCACGTCGGTCGACCGTGCGGTTGACCGGCAAAAGGCCAGAAACAATATTTTGGGGATTTAAAAACTTGTCTTTTATTTACCAATAAAATCTCATAAATTCTCTAAAAATCTACAAAAATAAGTCAGTAATATACTTTGATATACAAACATGTTTGAGTAAAAATCAAAACATTTTACAAACATTTTGAACTATTTTTGTGACTTAGAAATTTTGGCTTAAAACAAAATCTGTATTTTTTCAAATTGATTTTTTCAAAACTTCTCCAAATACAAAAATAAGATATTTTAAATACTTTTGAAGCTTAGTATGTATGGATATGATCCACTACACATATATGATGAAATATCTATGTTTTTGACAATAAGCACTAAAATGTTTTTGGTAAACATATGTATATTTTGAATTCTAAAAATCAAATCGGTATTTTTCTAGAACTAAAAATCTTTTATGAAAACACATATAAATCTTGTGTGAGAGTATGTGATACTTGAGCAATCCACCAACTAATTCTATCCTTTACATTTTATTTAAAAACAAAATCTTACTAAAAACAAACCTAAACACAAGTCTTCTCTTGAAGGTCTTCACTTGAAAATCTTCTTCTCCTTCTTGACTTGGTTCAAACCTTGATCCAAAGAGCTAGACTCCTCTTGAGTACTTGATGTGGTCTTTATGCACAAGCTCTTGAATCAATACGTGCTAGCTCCAAAACTTGACTTTAGATCCTTTGTTGAAGCTAAACACCTACTAAGATCTTGATCACAAATCTGAAACTAATTAAACAAAAGATCATTAATACTATAACTACATGAGTTAATCATCATCAAAACTAGAGTGATGGGCTTTTGGGCCAACAACATGCTTATTTGTCATGCTTATTATTTGGTTGTCACAAGGAGGGTTTCTTCTGGCTGATTTGGCCATTAAACATGATAATCGTATTGTGACGCACGGAAGAGCTTTCAACACCAGTGATGATCAATTCTTTCACATCGGACCAATTGAATCCGATATTATAAGAGTGAGCATCGTAGATCCATTGGATATGGATGCTCTTCTACCAACTCCGCGTGACGAAATGACAACCGTCCGTAACGCTATTAGTAGTTTTGTGTCATGGCCAAAGAAACTTGTAACTTTGGATACACGAGTATGTTTATCATAATTAAAATACAAGTCTAAATTTTAAATTAAACATGCATAATTTGATGAGTGGCCATTGTATCGTGATAGTTAAAGAAAAAGGGAATTAGGTGGCATATGATGAACTCAATGGAGCTTGTACATATTTGCGGAGTCAGTTAATCAGCTAGTGACTCCAACAAGCCAACTGGCAAAAGTGGTAATATATGCGCGGGGCATGGGAGATGGATCCATAATCACAGTACCCTTGAAAACAGAGGTATTTGGAACTGATTTTACCATATACCTCGAATGTGATGACCTTTAGAGATTCATAGCCTGCCAGGAGATAAGTGGGATATGTATCTATGTGTACATCAAGTGAGTAATTAATGTACATTTTTTTTTAGAAATAAAATATTAGTTGTTTTATATTTGATGTATGTTGGTAATTTCTGATAATTTTAGGTTCTTATATGATTGGTGTGGACACGGAATTAAGTCACTTGTAGGGTTTTATTTGTCCATTCTATTTAACACATACGGCTTCCAGTGAAAATGAAACAGATATGAAGGCTCGATATGTCACGAACCCATTGCAAAGAGGTGAAAAAACTGGCTAGTTGTATTTTGCGCCATATAATATGGGGTAAGAACTGATATTTTATAAAAACTAATTCAATTATTATTTAATTTAATTTCTCATATATGAATTTATCTTGTAGTGGTCATTGGTCTCTGTGTGTGATTGACCCGAGCTCTTCTATTACATACTGGTTGGACTTGTTGGTGGGCGAAGTGTGAAAACCGATTAAGAAAGTAATTGATTTGTGAGTATTTAATCTTGTATGTATTTATTAATGAATCAAATACTTCTAAAATAATTGTTAATAATCTTGTTTATTTATGAAAAAGGCGTTCACCTTGTTGAATCCAAGCCAACAGGGTGAAGTTGCTTCATGAAAGAGGATTCACCTAATTCTTTCAGAAATCGAAGATAAAACTTAAGTTGTATTTTGCTTAATACATATATTTCAATTCTTATAATGTCCATGTCAACTATATTTTATTATATGTGGATACTTTATTTTGAGGTTTATGCGTAAAATCATTACATTACAAATTAATCTAATTCCAAAACAGGTATAATCCTCTGAACTAAATCAAATTTATGTTTTTTTGTTAGTTTTACAATTAATGTAAATAAAATTAAAATATGTTTGTAGTTCGATGAAAATAAAACTGCTTATACATATGAGAAACTGAAAGAAATTCAGGAATAATGTGATGAGTTATTTGATGGATTCTACTGATAATAAGTATTTTTTTGATGAATCTTGTATTCAATGCGTGTGTGTCATGTATTGTGCTAATTTTTCTCATTCTTATTACATGCTGGATCAAGTGAGAGCCCCGTGGATCGATGCATGGTGGTATATATTGTGTTAAAATTTTCTTTTTTCTTTGAATTTAAGCATATTTTTATTTTGGTGATGTTTGGTGCATGTTTTCCTTTGTGGGCATGTTTGGTGCATGTACATACACATGTATTTAAAATTTAAATATGAATGTTTTGTTGGCCCAAAGGCCTATCACCCTAGTTTTGATGATGATCAACTCATGAAGTTATGTTTACTAATGATCTTGTGTAATTAGTGACAGATTCATTATCAAGATCTTAGTAGGTGCATAGCTCAACAAAGAACAAAATATCAAGATTTGGAGCTAGCACGGTGTGATCCAAGGAGTTTTGGATCAAGCTTGGACCAAGTCAAGAAGATGAGAAGCCTTCAAGTGAAGACTTCAAGAAGATGAAGACTTGTGTCTAGGTATAAGATTTAGTTTTTGTTTTAGTTAAAAATGTAAAGGATAGATAGTTGGTGGATTGCTCAAGTATATCTTACACACACACTCTTGATAGAATTGCTTTCATAAAAGATTTTTATGTTTAGAAAAGAATTTTATTTAGTAAAAGATTTTCTTTGTGACAATATATATACCTTGGTTTTTGGTATTTCTATCATGTATATCTTTTCAACCATAACCAAGTTTAGAGATTAATGTCAAAAACATAGATATTACATTATGATTGTGTAGTGGATCATATCCATACGCACTATGCTTTAAAATGAAATCAAATATCTTGTTTTTATATTTTGTGAAGTTATGAAAACCAAGTTTGAAAAATACATGTTTTGATTTTTGATAAAATTTGCAAGACGCTGAAATGATATGAATATGTTGATATATGTCTTGAAAATTTTTATCACAAGTTTGGTTTTCAATATAATGTTAAAACAAGTTTATGAAATTTTTAAAAGTGTTAAAAGATTTTAAAATTAATTTTTAAACCAGTTTTCTAGACCTGGAACTGGCTGACAAGCTGGTCGGTCGACCGAGCGGTCGACCGCACCATGGCGGTCGACCCACGGTCGACCGACGTGCACAGACTTGTGCGTGTCTGTCAGCACAGTGGTCTGGTCGACCGGACGGTCAACCGCTGCAGAGAGTTCTGCTCTCTGAATTTCTGGGTCGACCGGGCGGTCGACCGGAGGCTCCAATGGTCGGATTTTCGACCGTTGGCGGTCGACCGGGCGGTCGACCGGAGGCTCCAATGGTCGGATTTTCGACCGTTGGCGGTCGACCGGGCGGTCGACCGAAAGCTCTGACAGACCCCAACGGTCACATTTTTCTGACCTCTATAAAAGGGGGTTTGGTCATTGTTTTGAGCTAAGATTTTAGAGACTCTTAGAGCCAGTTTTTCCCAGACCTTTAGAAGAGTTTTCTCCACAAAATAGTGAGCAAATATTTCCTATCTAAAGGGAAGTTTTTATCAAGAGTGTAAAAGAGATTTCTTGAGTTTTCACCAAAGTTTCAATCCTTGCTTTTCTCACACAAACACTTGAGCAACCATTGTCTATTCATCTTATAGGAGTGTTGTAGTGAGAGCTTTTATTGGTGATCAAGTGTTTAGATCACCAAGAGATCATTTCTTGTACTTTGAGGAGGCGGACGTGTGTGTCCGCGTTGTTTCGAGTTCGGGTGCGGACTTGTTGTACGAGGTGCAGCCTCGGCGAGCCGGTGGGCTTGCGGTGTGTACGGGACTAAGGAGTCCGAGGGCTTGTAGGTGTTGCGGCACCGAGGAGAGATCCATTGGGATCTTGCATAGTGGAAATCCTTCGTGTGTCGAAGGCGGGGATGTAGAGCAAGTGTGCTCGAACCTCAAAACATACCCTTGTGTTTGCGATTGCTCTCTCTCTCTCTTTGTCTCTTATTTATATCTTGCATTCAATTATTGTCTATCTTTATATGCTTGATATATTCATTTGTGCTTAATTGATATATTGCTTGGGATTGTGACTAACACTTGTATTCAACCAAGAGAGCCAACGCGGCACCTCAACCCATTCAAGGGGAATCTAGAGGAGTTTGTCCAGAGCCCTTCACGGGGAATTCGGCAACACTCTTGTGTTATACATAGTGTTTAGTGTAAAAGATTTAATTAGGACATAATTGTTTTTAGCTTCCGCATTATTTGCATAATTCATCATTAAGTGACGATTAGATTAGCCATCACCTATTCACCCCCCTCTAGGTGACTTACAATTGGTATCAGAGCTTGGTACTCTGATTTGGGTCTAACAACCTAGAGTAAAAGATCCTCATTTTTAGGTTAATCACAAGATTTTGTACACACACACTATGGACTTCATGTCACCACCCACCTTTGACATTCTTAACATCCAAATTTGGAAGGTTAAGATGTCATTGTACCTCAAGGCCTTAGGCATTCATGTATATCTTGCTACTACTAATGATTCATATTTTAATAATAGCAAGTACTTTGAGGCTAATGCAAAAGCCCTTCATGCTATCAAGTCAACCCTAAACGATGATTATTTATCTAGGGTTTCTAATGTTGAATCGGCTTTTGTAGTATGGAACATCATCACCTCCCTCGGCGAAAACGATCTATACTATGCGGGGAGTGACTCGGATGTTGGAAGCGACACCTCAAACAAGTGCTACATGGTCCAAGCGGATAACCCCCTTGAGGTAAACTCTGAATCCGATGATGAAGACATGTCATATGATGAGCTTACTACCTTTTGTCATCTTGTGCTTGAAAAATATGACATGCTTAAAAAGGAAAATAAAATTTGAAAAAGAATATTGCTTGCATGCATGTAGAACAAGACTCTTTTAAATCTAACATTGCATGTTTAGAAAAAGATAACAAAAATTTGAAAAAGAATTTTGATGCCATGCTTAATGAAAAAGATTCATTAGAAAATAAAATGGCATGCTTGGAAAAAGAAAATAAAGATTTGAAAAATGAGAATGTTTCCTTATTTTCAAAATTGAATGATTTATGTGAAGGAAACACTATTTTGAAAAAGAAAGTTGATTTGGTGGAAAAACAAAAAGAAGTTGTTTTTCAAGAAAATATTACTTTGAAAAGAAAATTTGTTGAAAAAGAAAAAGATTTTGTTTCACAAAAGAAAAAGAAAAATGATTCTTTATCTCATCATGCTTTACATGCCACCACTAATGAGATAAATATGTTGAAAAAAAATAGATAGTTTGAGCTCTAATTTGAGCACATGTGCATTCAATCATACTAAGTTGGAGTCAATGTTTTCAAAGAAACAAACTCCATCCATTCATGCACATCATAACCATGCATTTGCTTATGTTGCACAACATGATCACACTCTTACACATAAGCATTCTAAGGTGTACATATGTACACATTGTGGCCGCAAAGGCCATTTAGCAAAATATTGTTATGATAGATTAGGTCATTTTAATTTTGCTAAAAATAAGAATTTTTGGGTTCCTTACAAGACTAACCCCAAAGGACCCAAGAAAATATGGGTACCAAAACTCCCACCTTTTGCTTTTGATGTAGGTGAGGGCTCTCACAAAACGTGAGAGAATTGGTGCCTTGGTAGTGGATGCAATGGACTTGATGGACATACATTTGGACGCATCGCTATCAAGGAGCTTTGGTGGGACAACCACCATGATTGGAGCTTTGGAGTTGGTAACACTCTCTAAACTCCTACTTTTATTTACATGCTTTTAATTTCATATATCATATAGCATGTTCATGTTTTTATGATTTATCGTGCCTCATGTGGTATTTACATGTTTAAATGTAGATTTTGTCAAACTTGCATGTATACATATACAAATAGTGAATTACAATTGATTCATATATAATTGCACTTCATGCTCATTTGTACTCACTATATGCATATGTATAGACTAGTTTTGATGATTCTTGTTTATACATGTTTTACCTATTTTTATGTTTTACTTCATGTATATATATTGTTAATTCAAATCTAATAAATATACATGTATACCCGTGAGTCTCTTGCCTTCATGAAAACATCATTAATAGACTCTTTTATTTTTGGGATATGTATGTGTATTGTTAGGATTGGATTAATCATACATATACCATGAAGATTAGTGTTTTGATGAAAAATGATTTTTCGTATTTTTGTTTTAAAAAAAAAAATGACTTACGATCTTTTTGAGCTTCATTGACTATTTTCATAAAAATGCTATTTACATGATAGTTTAACACTCACACTTTTGTTAAAAAAAAATATTTTGAGCCATATAGACCATGAGTGCTTAAATTTTTGTGTATCTAGTTATGTTTATGAAAAACATAAGATTTGTTATATTTGAAGGATCTTTAACTAGTTTTTCAAAAACAATTTATACTAGTTATTTATTCTTCAAATAGTTTTTGAGATTTACACATGATTCTATTTTTTCTCAAAATGTATTTGATGCTTCATGTATTGAATATTAGTTTATATGTTAGTTTTATCAACACTAGGATTTATACTTGTACATATCATGGGCCACAAATAAATCTATTTATATTTGTGCTTGAATGCTTATTTGAACCCATGAAATGTGCTTGTATTGCTTAGTTTTGATGATACATACATCTTTAAACTTGTATTCCCACTTTTTGGATTTGATTTATGGTCATGTGTTTTTCATTTCATGTATATGTGTATTTTGCCAAACTTTAAGATATACATGTATACCTCTTGAGTCATTTGCCTTTAATGCAAATCTATTTATATGGACTCAATTGTGTTTAAGAGATATGTATGTATACTCATTGTGTTGTCAAAACATACATATATCTTGAAATATATATATTTTTTTTAATAAAAATTTTTTGATGATTTTCATGTTTTCTTATTTTAAGAAATATTGAGCTTTATTGACATTTTCATGATACCATGTTCCACATAACACTAGTGCACTCACCTCTTTTGAAAATTTTATGGACTTCATGGATATTAGAGTGTTTTAGTGCCATGTGATTTACTTGTGTTTCATGAAAAACATTCTTCTAGTGCAAATTCTTCATTTGGTAGAGTTTTTCAAACTAAGCTTATTTTCAAATCCATTTTTGAAAACCCCTACCATCTATGGGAGGATGGATGGGCGATTATGCCTTGTATGCTTCATTGAAAATCTTTTACCTTGTGCATATGAAGGGTGGTAGGTTATGAGATATACACTTGATTTTATTGTTATGTCAATTGGTATCATTGAATCGTTTCAATTGGTATCAATATGAACTTATTTTGTATATACTCATATTTTAGTTTCTTATATATATGTATGTATCAATTTCACTTGGTATACTCATCTCTCATACATATATATGATTTCCATGTGCTTAACTCACAATTGGCTCACATTTTTAAAAGCACAAAGTTTATGATGTAAAATAAAAAATTTCATATGTTTACTATTGATATCAAAATAAAAAAAATATGTTGATTTGATATCTCAAAATGTGTTTTATTAAGTAAGTTCAAAATTTTTAAATTCAAAATGTTTGATTGTATTTCCTATATGCAAGGAGAGCTTAACATCTCTCTTACATATGGATTCATGTTGAGTATATTATAAATTGAGGAGCTTGACAACTCTTCTTTATATGATATACGTGTGTAGGGGGAGCTTCACATCTCCTCTTATGCATTACATAATATGTGTTATGTGAGTTAGGGCTTGTCATCCCTTCTTCATGTAATGCATATGTGTAGGGAAGCTAACTTAGCGTCTTCCTCTTCATGAATGTATATCGCATATAAATCTTTATTGATTGATTTGTTTCACCCCTTCTTGATCTTTTTGTTTTTGACAAAAAGGGGAAGAAAATTTTGTTTGATTTGATTTTACTTTGAACCCTTTGTTGATGATTGACAAAAAGGGGGAGAAGTATTCGAGTATATGCATGTTTTCATTGCTTAAGGGGGAGTAGTATTTGTCTTCCTTGCATATATGTTTTGTTTTGCAAATAAGAGAAAAAGATTTATTTTGTTTCAACTCCATCATTTGCATACATATTTATGAGCTTCATTGTCATATATTATTATTTATTTGGTATGCATGAGTTAAGGGGGAGCTTCCTTAAAGCTTTACTTTAATCCATGCATATATAACTCCATGAGTTTTGTCATCATCAAAAAGGGGGAGATTGTTGGCCCAAAGGCCTATCACCCTAGTTTTGATGATGATCAACTCATGAAGTTATGTTTACTAATGATCTTGTGTTTAATTAGTGACAGATTCATTATCAAGATCTTAGTAGGTGCATAGCTCAACAAAGGACAAAATATCAAGATTTGGAGCTAGCACGGTGTGATCCAAGGAGTTTTGGATCAAGCTTGGACCAAGTCAAGAAGATGAGAAGCCTTTAAGTGAAGACTTCAAGAAGATGAAGACTTGTGTCTAGGTATAAGATTTAGTTTTTGTTTTAGTTAAAAATGTAAAGGATAGATAGTTGGTGGATTGCTCAAGTATATCTTACACACACACTCTTGATAAAATTGCTTTCATAAAAGATTTTATGTTTAGAAAAGAATTTTTATTTAGTAAAAGATTTTCTTTGTGACAATATATATACCTTGGTTTTTGGTATTTCTATCATGTATATCTTTTCAACCATAACCAAGTTTAGAGCTTAATGTCAAAAACATAGATATTACATTATGATTGTGTAGTGGATCATATCCATACACACTATGCTTTAAAATGAAATCAAATATCTTGTTTTTATATTTTGTGAAGTTATGAAAACCAAGTTTGAAAAATACATGTTTGATTTTTGATAAAATTTGCAAGACGCTGAAATGATATGAATATGTTGATATATGTCTTGAAAATTTTTATCACATGTTTGGTTTTCAATATAATGTTAAAACAAGTTTATGAAATTTTTAAAAGTGTTAAAAGATTTTAAAATTAATTTTTAAACCAGTTTTCCAGACCTGGAACTGGCTGACAAGCTGGTCGGTCGACCGAGCGGTTGACCGCACCATGGCCGGTCGACCCACGGTCGACCGACGTGCACAGACTTGTGCGTGTCTGTCAGCACAGTGGTCCGGTCGACCGGACTGTCGATCGCTGCAGAGAGTTCTGCTCTCTGGATTTCTGGGTCGACCGGGCGGTCGACCGGAGGCTCCAACGGTCGGATTTTCGACCGTTGGCGGTCGACCGGGCGGTCGACCGAAAGCTCTGACAGACCCCAACGGTCACATTTTTCTGACCTCTATAAAAGGTGGTTTGGTCATTGTTTTGAGCTAAGATTTTAGAGACTCTTAGAGCCAGTTTTTCCAGACCTTTAGAAGAGTTTTCTCCACAAAATAGTGAGCAAATATTTCCTATCTAAAGGGAAGTTTTTATCAAGAGTGTAAAAGAGATTTCTTGAGTTTTTCACCAAAGTTTCAATCCTTTCTTTTCTCACACAAACACTTGAGCAACCATTGTCTATTCATCTTATAGGAGTGTTGTAGTGAGAGCTTTTATTGGTGATCAAGTGTTTAGATCACCAAGAGATCATTTCTTGTACTTTGAGGAGGCGGACGTCTTCGAGTTCGGGTGCGGACTTGTTGTACGAGGTGCGGCCTCGGCGAGCCGGTGGGCTTGCGGTGTGTATGGGACTAGGGAGTCCGAGGGCTTGTAGGTGTTGCGGCACCGAGGAGAGATCCATTGGGATCTTGCATAGTGGAAATCCTTCGTGTGTCGAAGGCAGGGATGTAGAGCAAGTGTGCTCGAACCTCGAAACATACCCTTGTGTTTGCGATTGCTCTCTCTCTCTCTTTGTCTCTTATTTATATCTTGCATTCAATTATTGTCTATCTTTATATGCTTGATATATTCATTTGTGCTTAATTGATATATTGCTTGGGATTGTGACTAACACTTGTATTCAACCAAGAGAGCCAACGCGGCACCTCAACCCATTCAAGGGGAATCTAGAGGAGTTTGTCCAGAGCCCTTCACGGGGAATTCGGCAACACTCTTGTGTTATACATAGTGTTTAGTGTAAAAGATTTAATTAGGTCATAATTGTTTTTAGCTTCCGCATTATTTGCGTAATTCATCATTAAGTGACCATTAGATTAGCCATCACCTATTCACCCCCCCCTCTAGGTGACTTACAATTGGTATCAGAGCTTGGTACTCTGATTTGGGTCTAACAACCTAGAGTAAAAGATCCTCATTTTTAGGCTAATCACAAGATTTTGTACACACACACTATGGACTTCATGTCACCACCCACCTTTGACATTCTTAACATCCAAATTTGGAAGGTTAAGATGTCATTGTACCTCAAGGCCTTAGGCATTCATGTATATCTTGCTACTACTAATGATTCATATTTTAATAATAGCAAGTACTTTGAGGCTAATGCAAAAGCCCTTCATGCTATCAAGTCAACCCTAAATGATGATTATTTATCTAGGGTTTCTAATGTTGAATCGGCTTTTGTAGTATGGAACATCATCACCTCCCTCGGCGAAAAAGATCTATACTATGCGGGGAGTGACTCGGATGTTGGAAGCGACACCTCCAACAAGTGCTACATGGTCCAAGCGGATAACCCCCTTGAGGTAAACTCCGAATCCGATGATGAAAACATGTCATATGATGAGCTTACTACCTTTTGTCATCTTGTGCTTGAAAAATATGACATGCTTAAAAAGGAAAATAAAAATTTGAAAAAGAATATTGCTTGCATGCATGTAGAACAAGGCTCTTTTAAATCTAACATTACATGTTTAGAAAAGATAACAAAAATTTGAAAAAGAATTTTGATGCCATGCTTAATGAAAAGATTCATTAGAAAATAAAATGGCATGCTTGGAAAAAGAAAATAAAGATTTAAAAAATGAGAATGTTTTCTTATTTTCAAAATTGAATGATTTATGTGAAGGAAACACTATTTTGAAAAAGAAAGTTGATTTGGTGGAAAAACAAAAAGAAGTTGTTTTTCAAGAAAATATTACTTTGAAAAGAAAATTTGTTGAAAAAGAAAAAGATTTTGTTTCACAAAGAAAAAGAAAATGATTCTTATCTCATCATGCTTTACATGCCACCACTAATGAGATAAATATGTTGAAAAATAAAAAATATTTTAAGCTCTAATTTGAGCACATGTGCATTCAATCATACTAAGTTGGAGTCAATGTTTTCAAAGAAACAAACTCCATCCATTCATGCACATCATAACCATGCATTTACTTATGTTGCACAACATGATCACACTCCTACACATAAGCATTCTAAGGTGTACTTATGTACACATTGTGGCCGTGATTAGTACACAAATGTGCATATTTTGCCATATCATTCCCATGCATTTTAGCAAATAAATATATGATTTTTACTCATCTTCTCTGTATTTTTACAGGTCCACAACTGAAATGGGAGAAAGCCCAATAATCACTTTAATTAGCAATAATTAAAGAGATTAATTCCAAGCCCAAGATAAAGCCCAAATTTGAATCAAGGATCCAGAGAATTCTACGTAACAACTCAAGATTCTAGAAGGCCACGTGGATAACAACTTCGTAACGAATCTGCAACAGAATTCTGTTGCTCAACAGATTCAGTTTTGCCGCAAAAACAGGGATTTTGCCGCCAAATTGCGGCAAAGATAAGGTTGTTGGATCCCGGATTTTGCGCCAACAACCTGGCTCTCGAAGCTTCTCTCTGAAGGCTATAAATACTGCACCTGGACCTGCGAGCAAGGACTGAACAGCAAGAGAAGGAGATTAGAGATTAGTTGCATGTATTTTCTTAGGTTTTTCTTTAGGTTTTAGTTCTCCTTCCTCTTCTTCTCCTAGAGATCTTGACAAAGTGAGAGAGAGAGTGCTGTTTGAGAGCTTGTATCAAGGAAGTGACATTCTTGTGGTCAAGGATTAATCAAAAGAGCTCCATTCATCTCTTTGCAAACTCTAGTATGTTTTACTTTACTTGCTTTAATTTCTTGCATTAATTCTAGTTCTTTTCTATTGCTTTAGATCTTTGCTTTACATAATGAATTGTAGCTTTGTTACTTGTGTAATGGAGAGCTAAATTCCTATTGCATGGCTAGCTAATAACTTACCTAGCTAACTTCTATCTCTTTGGATGATTGCTTATCTCAATACTTGCATAGTTAGAGTTTCTTTTGATTTCCAAGGAAGTATAGTTGCTTTCCCTTGGTAATGGCTTGTTAAAACTCCATATGACTCATGTGTGCCTCTGATAGAGCCTTGTCAAGAACAAGAGCCTTTGATGGAACATGAGGATGGATCATCAAACATGTGCTACTTGTTAAGAACAACTTCTTTACTTCAAGCTAAATTGTAGTTATGTCTTGAATGTTTAAATGAATGTTGATTCTTTCAATTTAGCATCCTTGAGTACCAATCCTAGAGTTCATCATTGAACATCTATTTAGAGAGCCTATGATTCAATATGAGGCTTCAAGCTAACAACAAGAGAACACTAATCTTCAAGATGGAAACATCAATTGAACAAACATGCAAGTTATTTTTAATTGCCAATGAATCAATATGAGGCAATCTTGCAATCACCATTGAGTTTAGCAAGTTAGCAATGAGGTAAAGTTAGCTAGCCATGTACCTTCTCATCTAAAAGTTTTCCAACACTCTCTTTTAGTTTTTCTTTCTTTGCAATACACTTCACTCATTCTTTTAATTTCTTTTCCATAATGCACAAATCCATCACTTCTTTTCATGTTACTTCTTGCAATTGTGTAAATACATAGAAGACATTTTGTTTTCATTTCTTCACTACATACCGTAACGCTTCTATCGCTAGCTCTCCTCGAGAATCGACCCGGTATAGCCATTGCTATAGCGGAGATTGGAAAGGGTATAACGATCTTTAAATACATTTGTGGAAGTGATCTAAGCACCAAGGTGGATTCTAACCTTCATCTCTTTGTTAAATATTTGTGCTAAAACTCTACACAACTCTTTCCTAATCAAATTTTTGGCGCCGTTGCCGGGGAGAGCAACGGATTTTCTTTAAAGTGAAGAACTAAACGAATCTTCTTCTCTGTTGCAGGTTACAGGAGAAGAAAATAGGAAATTTGCATTGCAGTATACATATAAGTGGACCTGGGCCTCTGCTCTCGAAAGCAGAGACCAGGATCCCTCCAAATTGCCGCAAAATCCTGGCTTTTGCCGCAAATTTGCGGCAATAAGGAGTGCACTAATGATCATTTTTCTGCAGGGTCTCTGATTCTGCAAAATACTTCTGCTGCAATACTTAATTTCCTGTATTATTCACCATACTCCTGCTTAATAAGTCAACAGTAAAAAATTGGTTGTAATCGTTAAAAGTTGATTAGACATTTGCATTTCTAGGCACGTGTCTTTTCAATTCATTTACTTTTACTGTTGAAGAGTGCTGGAGGCAAGGTACGTTTTGCATTGCATGTAGACTAGGAATCATCTCTTACTTGATTTTCATGCTTTGAGTGTATCCTAGTTATATTTCTTGTACACTTGCACAATTCAATTTTAAGGGCATACCCGTAAATAAGATAAGGTGGGGATTTTATCACCCTTTCCTTATCCCGCAAATCATTTTCCCAAGCACTCACTAACCCAAGCCTAATTTAATAAAAGTAGACGTTGGCCCTAGGGACATCTCGGACTCATCTAGGAGATTATCCTAAGGGGGAAAAGTGTTAGAATTTTACTCTTGCAAAATCAGTGTCTAGGAAAGGGATTGAGGGCCGAAAGCCCGAAGGTTGCTGGTTACTTAATTAAGGAACGTCTCTGACGGAAAACCTCCCACCAACCTTGCCCTTTCCTGGCTGATTAGCTTGTGGTCAAAGTCTACACTAAACCTCCCGTGGACGATCTAATCAGTTAGGAGTCGTCTAGGTCCTAAGTCTACCCTAACTTAGGTTAGAATTTTTTCTTTTTGTTTGTTTATTTGTTTGTTTCTTTTTGTTTGTGATTTTTTTTTTTTTTGTGATATGGCATTCAACAATTCTTTCCATCCTAATAATAATCCATATTTCACACAGACTCCATCATATTCGGATAATTCCAACCCGGTGTTTTACAATACGCACCAACCACATACACCGGGTTGGCCTTATCCGAATCAATATGGCCCATACCCCCCATCTAATAACTATAATTTCCATAATGATTTCAACTCTTCACCGAGTCATTGGGGATTCACGTACCCGAGTCAAATTTTCAAATTCCTTGTCCACCATATCCACCCAGTCCACAACATTTTCAAGATACATACTCAGTTCCACCAGTCCAGAATGAAACACCATCATTTTGGAAATGAGTATGCGTGAGTCCAAACACAAATCCCAAAATCTGATGGACTCACAATTTCATTATCACTTCCAAGATAACACTTCATCTTTCCATCAAAATAATGAAGTTATCAATTATGGAAAGATGCTTGAAGCCATGACTCATGCTCAAAATGCCAGAAATCGTGACATAGATATGATGGTCGAATCTTTACGTTCTCACCGTTTGGCCAGACCTAGTGTCACTAGCCACTCTGTTAAAGAAGATGAGTCATGTAATTTTGGAAATCCAGATTCTTTTTCAGCACAACCACCTGAACTTGTCCAAACTTCAGTTCCCATTGACATTTTGGCAAGTTTTCCATTTACTGAATTGAACTACATGAGGAATGTGATCTTGAACCCCAACTTAGTGATTCAATTCTTTTTCCTGATTCAATAATGACTCCGGTATCTTTACCTGACTTCAATCTTTTTCCGGAGTCGACATTGGATCCTGTCCCAATTCATAATGAAGTTGAATCACCCATCTTTGAGGATCACATTGAACTTGACCAATTATACACTTTTGATGATCCTATTGATAAATTGGCAAGTTCTCCATTTTGTGGAATTGAACTCAATGAGAAATGTGACCTTGATTTTCTCAATCTCTTTACTTCTGAAACTGATTGTACAATTCTGACAGAAAACGTTAACCTTTGTTTTGAAGAATTGTATGGCGATGAGCTTGAATTCCTTAATATTGGAAGTAAAGAGATATCACCCATATTAGGTCACATTCCATTGTTGGACAATACATGTGGACAGGAGTTTCAATTTTTTGACTTGGACCAAATTCCTGAACTCATTCCGACTCCTGAACCATCACTTGACTTAAGTCACAATCCTGAGTCAGTATTCCTTCCTGAGTCCAAGTCATCCGTTCTATCATTTCATACTCCATTCTGGGACAGGGTAGTTGACAAATTTGACTCAGAAATTTATTATGGAAAATGGAAATTAGATGGGGTCATGTACTTAATAAAAATCTTTTATGGATTCATCTTTTTAATGGGTCATATTCATTATATTTCTGGTGGGTTCCTCAAAACCCAAAGTAAAGTTGATTGGGCCACCTTTCGTGGACCAATCAGGCCGCCACCGGAACCACCACCTTGAGGTAATTTTTTCCTTCCCTCTTCATTTTTGTTTCATGCATACATATATCATGATGCATTGAGGACAATGCATGAAATAAGTGTGGGGGAGGGTTTACTAACATAGAGTTTTTAGATCTTCTTTCTTTTACACTTCTTTTAGAAAATAAAAAAAATATAATAATAAAAAAAATTAAAAAAAAAACTTTTTGAAATAAGAGACAAAGTTTTGATCTATTTTTAAGAAAATTAAGATGTATCTTAAAAATTAAGAAAACCTTAATTATGACATCTTAAACCTAGTTGAAATAATAGATCTTGTTTGAAATTATAGGATAAGTAAGTAAAATTGGTGAGATATTTTTATCTTGAATTTTTTGCCTTAGATAAATATGCACTTTACACTTACACATTTCTTGGGATGGAGACAAAGACCAAATGCCATAAAAATAAAAGAAAAAAATTATAAATAAAACATCACTTATTAAGCTGGATAACTATGCCTCAAGAAGCATGGTTATTCACGCCTAACGTGAAAACATCACTCATTAAGCTGGAGAATTATGCCTCAAGAAGCATAATTATTCACGCCTAACGGTGATCAGAAAAATAATCCCCTTTAGTTTTGTGCCTTTTTTACTCGAGACCTTAACCCGAGGGATGTTTTCTCATCTGGTGCCCTAAGACCGACTGGTTTGGGAGTCATCGGTTAAAGGCTCGTTACAAGGGTGAACTAGAAAGCCTAAACTAAGGGAAGAAAAAAAGAGAAAAGAAAATAAATATATATAAATAAATGGCTTTATGGTTAGAGTTGAAATCCCAGAAATCTTCACTGTCACGGTGTGCATACTATCTAGGTTTTATGAAGGATAAAATATTCAATCCAATTTTGAATTCTTACCTTAATTGAAGACAAGATCTTGCATAGAGACTAAGTTTAAGGAAGAATGATTATAGGTGGACTTATGACCTAAGATCACTTATATTTTTGCAAAAATAGTTCGAAAACATGTCTCTCTTTCAAATGCGTTTTCAAAATACTAACGTTTGTCTTCTTTCTTTATGGATTTTGTGGGTGTAATCCGCTGAAAACCCTCAGGAGAACACTCCTCCTCTAGGGTAACCTAGAGGTTTAACGGCTTGTTGCACATGCTCAGTGCAATCGCGTCACCTGCGAAAGTGGTGTAATAAAATTGGTAGTATAGTTTTTCTTTCTTTGTTTTGTGATTGGTATCCAATATTGCATATTTTACATCATAACTCCCATGCATATTACAAATAAATATATGAATTTTAATCCTCTTCTCTACATATTTGCAGGTACACAATTAATGGAGAGATATTCAAATAATCACTTAATTAACACTAATTAAGTGATTAATCAAGATTAAGGATAAAGCCAAATCTCAAACCAGATCTAGAGAGATCCGCGCAACAAACTCAGAATCCAAGTGGTCCACGTGGATAACCACTTCCCAACTGATCTCCACCAGAAAGATCTGGACCAACGGTCCAGATCTTGCCGCGGGAACGCAAGTGGGCGCGGCCGTACAGTGGCCGTTGAGATCCGAATTTTGTGGCAACAAACTACTCTCCAGAAGCTTCCCATTTCTCCTAAAAATACCCCATGAAGACCTGCGAGCTGGGACTGATCAGAGAAGAGAGAGAGTTTAGTTCATAGTTTTGTAATTTTGTTAGTTTTTTCTAGGGTTTTTAGTTCTCTCTATGATCTTCTTCCTCCCTAGATTTCATTGTAAAAGAGAGTGATTGTGAGAGAGAGAGCTTGTGTAATCAAGAGTGACACTTGAAGCAACAAGGATTGATCCATTCTCCATCCTCTACTTGAGCTTGATTCTACTTTGTTTTCTTTCACTTTACTTGCTTTGTTAATTTCTAGCAATTTATTCATGCTTTGTTTTCTTTTTGTAATGGCTTGTAATAGCTAATTCCTTTTCCATGTACTAGCTAACTACTACCTTGCTAACTTCTAGCTCATGTGTGATTGCTTTACTTCATCTTGCAATTTGTATGGTCTTCTCTTCTCCGATGGGTTTCTTTTCATTTCTTGGCAAGATTTTGTTGTAATTCTCCATATGATTCATGTGTGCCTCACTTGGAGCCTAGTCTTCGAACTAGTGCCTTGATGGAACATGGAGATGGAAGCACCAATATGCTATTTGATGTATAACTTCACTACTTCCATTAGTGAATGTTGTATGTTTTTTCATTTGCATCACTTGAGTGTAGCTCTTTTGATTCCATTAGTGAAAGTCCATTTGTAGGCCGATGACCATCTATGGAGGCTACAAGACAAGTCCAGAATGAATCCCCATCATCCAAGTGGAAAGTAATTAGACCACAAGCAAGACAAATACATGCCGATGAATCAACATGAGGCACGCATCACTATCACGGAGTTTAGTTAGTTTAGCAAGGTAGTTAAGGTTAGCTAGTCATGGATTTCTTTCATTCAAAGTTTTCTTGATTTTACTTTCTTTTTAGTTGTTAGTTCAAATCCATCTCAAACTTGATTTCTCCCGATTTCCACCATGAACATAGCCACCAATTCTTTTCTTTGTTTTTCTTTTGATTCTTTATTCTTGTAAACAAAGAAGAGTTCTCGTTTTATCTTCTCACTAGTATCGTGAAAGCTTCTATCGCTAGCTCTCCCTGAGATCCGACTCGGTATAGCTCTATGCTATAGCGGAGATAGAAAGGGTATATTGAACATCTTACATACATTTGTGGAGTAAACAAGCACCGAGGTTGATTCTAAACCTTTCTCTTTTACATAATACTTGTGCTATACTTCACACTACCCTTTCAAATCTTATCAATTTTTGGCGCCGTTGCCGGGAGAGCGACGGTATTTTTTAAAAGTGAGAAACTAAACGATACGTCTTCTCTGTTGCAGGTACAGGTTGAAGATACAGAATATATTGCACTTCAGAAGCATTCAGTTGGACCTGGGCCTCTGCTCTCGAAAGAAGAGACCAGGAATCCCCTAAACTGCCGCGTTTCCACGGCAAAACCCAGGAAAACGCGGCACAAAGGAGCTCTCTGTAAATCATTTTCTGCAGGACTTTGCTCTCTGTAAAACACAGTAGCCTATATTCTTGAAATCTTGTATTCTTCACCTGATACTTGTTAATCAACAGTAAAGATTGGTTGTAAATCGATAAAATTGTTAGACATCTTGCATTATAGGCACGTGTCTTTCAATTACTTTAAATTTACTGTTGAAGAGTGCGTGGGACAAGGTACGTGATTCATTGCATATAGACTAAGACTCACTCTTTGTTTGATTTTTCTTACTTGGAGTGAACCTTGTTTGTTTCTATATCGTACACTTGCACAATTAATTCTAAGGGCATTCCTGTAAATAACATAAGGTGGGGGAGGTCATTACCCTTTCCTTAGCCCGGAAATCATTTTCCCCACGTACTCACAATCCTAAGCTTGTAAATAAAATTTGATAGACGTTGGCCCTAGGGACATCCGGACTCACTTAGGAGATTATCCTAAGGGGGAAAAGTGTTGGAAATTGACTTCTGTAAAATCGGTGTCTAGGAAAGGGGTTGAGGGCCGAAAGCCCGAAGGTTGTTGGTTACTTAATTAAGGAACGTCTTCGGACGGAAAACCTCCCAACGACTTTACCCTTCCCTGGCTGATTTGCTTATAGTCAAGGTCTACACTAAACCTCCTGTGGACAGTCTATTTAGGAGTCATCTAGGACCAGAAACCCTAGACAAGCTTGGATTGATTTTTTCTTTTATTTGTTTGTTGTTTTTTCTTTTTCGCTGGTGTGATCGGTGCACGTTGTTTGTGATTGTATATACGACAGTGGTTTTGTGATCCTAATTCTACACTTGCACTTACACATCCACTTCATCATGACCACAACGTCTCACTTCAAGATCGATTCTATCCGATTCGCACCTCCATTCCTTCATGCATTCTTCTCTCCGAGCCTAATGGAAACAACTTTGAGCTGAAACCACAATTCATTAGTACACTTCCCCACTTCCATGGTCTTGAGTCTGAGGACGTATCTCTTTATTCGTGAGTTTGAAGAGGTATGCCAAATGATGAGAATATCCCAACTTTCTGAGGATGCTGTTAGGTTACGGTTCATACCGTTTGCACTTAAGGATTTAGCTAAGAAATGGCTTTATAGTCTTCCTGTCAGTTCCATATCTTCATGGGATGATTTTGTTAAGGTCTTTCTTAGGAAATTCTATTCTATCCACAAACAGCCCTCATGAGAAAAACATAATGCATTCAAGCAAGAACAAAATGAACCTTTCTGGAAATATCTTGAGCGTTTCAAAGACCTCCTTGCCCTATGTCCCCATCACGGCATAGAGAAATGGCGGCTATGCCAGATTATCTATGATGGATTAGATTACCAAACGAAAAACACTTTTAGAATCCATGTGCCAAGGGGAATTTCTGAAGAAAGATGAACATCAGGGTGGGATCTCTTTGAAACCCTAGCTGAGAAAACCATTCAGTGGGAGTCATGCCCTGATAAACCGACTCCCACCACTTCCAGAACTGGTACACAATCCAAAGAATCCTCTCTAGCTTCAGAAACCAAGATCACACAATTATTGAAGAGGATAGAGTTGCTTGAGTCAATAGGGAATTCTGTGGTCAACCAGGTCAACCCATTGCCTTTGATTAGACCAGGTTGCACCAAATGTCAAGACCTTAGCCATGTTGTTGAGGAGTGTCCATTGTATCAGCCCCCATTTCAGGAGACATGAATGCAGCATTTACCAGACCCCCATACTCCAGCACTTACAAGTCAGGATGGCAGAACCATCCAAATTCTTTGTGGAGTCAGTCTGGTACTGAGCATCATATGCCACCACTTCCACATCTGTACAATGCTCAGTTTCATCCATCCAGTTTCGATCAAATTCACTGTATGTTCATCCATCTCAAAGTCCACCACAGTCATATCAGGACCCACCACCATATTACTAATCACAGTTCCAATCTCCATATCCTCAACATCCACCCCAAATAATTCTGAAATATCTGAGTTGAAACAAATGATAGAAACCTTAACAAAGAACCAGCAACAGGAGTTGAATGAAATGAAGGTCCAGATCAAGCAATTGGCTGAGAATCAAAAGGACTGTTCTTAAGCCAGCCATTGCTAAATCCCAAAGTTGAAGATTCAGGACCCAGTCACTGTCATGCCATTCATACCCTGAGATCTGGTAAACAAGTTGACAATAAGGTTTCTAGTCCACAATCTCATCCAGTACCAAAGCAAACTCCTCATGTCCCAATGTCACCAACTTTTGACAACCCATCCTCTAGTTCAGAGCCATCCACTTCCAAGGCCAAGGTGAAGAAAAGGTAGATGAGCATACATACAAGCCTATAGTTCCATATCCAAATAGGCTGAGAAATAACAAGTCAAATGCTCACATGGAGAAAATAAAGAAACATTCAATAAGGTCCAAATCAATGTCCCTCTTCTTGATGCCATTCAACAAGTGCCATCATATGCTAAATTCTTGAAGGAAATGTGCACCAAGAAGAGGAAGACCCAAGTCCCTAAAAAAGTCTTCCTTGCATCATCCATTAATGAGTTGCTCACTGGTCCAATTCCTGTTAAGTATAAAGACCCAGGGAGCCCCACCATTTCATGCATCATAGGACAGACTACAATAAATAGGGCACTTCTTGATTTGGGGGCCAGTATCAATCTCCTACCTTTCTCTGTGTACCAACAATTAGGGTTAGGTGATCTCCTCCCGACCCAAATGACCATTCAATTGGCTGACCGCTCTGTTACTAAACCCAAGGGGGTAATTCATGATGTCCTTGTCAAAGTTGGAGAATTCTTTTATCCTGTTGACTTTGTTGTCCTTGAAACAACCCAGTATCAAATTCCATCAAAGGGCACAAATTCCTGTCATTCTGGGTCGACCATTCCTGGCTACTGCAAATGCAATCATTAATTGCCGGAATGGATCAATGAGGTTGACTTTTGGTAACATGACACATGAACACAATGTCTTCCACACACAGCCTCACAAAACAAAAGATCAAACATTTGAGGTTAATTTCATTAGTAACAATTGTGAGGAAGAAGGTGAAGATCCAAAGATGAGTCACAACCTTGTGATTCTCTTATCCGAGTACCCTTTCAAAGGGGAAAGTTGATTTGGATATCTTCACTTTCAATGAGCCAACTGAGACTGTATTTGAACCTCCAATTGATATATCATTTGAAGACTTGTTTGCTGAAGAGATTATGTGCTTAGATAAGTCAACTCGGGGTAAGTTAGCTAATTGTCCACTTCCGGATGTTGACTTGAGCTTTGAAGAATTATATGGAGATGAGTTAAAATTTCTAAACACTGGAGTGATGAGATTCTGAGTGAGAGTGGTGATAAGGACTTTGTTGTGAACGATGTGGTGGAAGAGTATGAATGAAAATAACAACAAATTGAAACTGGAATCACCTAGGGTAAGAACAATTCAGACCGTTTCCCAATGGAATTCAAGAAAGAGAACACATTGGAACGATGGGAAACGGGCCAGAGGGAAGCGACCAAAAACCCAGGTGAGAGTTACATTTGTATATTCCTTGTAAATAATTTTTCCTACCTCTTACCTGTTTCATGCATACATTTACCATAATGCATTGAGGACAATGCATGAAATAAGTGTGGGGGAGGGTTTACTAACATAGGATCATAGGATTTTCAATTTTTTTTTAGGATTTTCATTTTCTTTTTAGGTTTTTATTTTCTTTTAGATTTTATCTTTCTTTGTAGATTTTCTATTTTCTTTTAGATTTTACTTTTAGTAAAATAAATAAAAATAAAAAATAAAAACTTTTTGAAATAAAGACAAAGTTTTGCTCTATTTTTAAGAAAATTAAGATGTATCTTAGAGATTAAGAAAGCCTTAATTATGACATCTTAAACATAGTTGAAGTAATAGATCTTGTTTAAGATTATAGGCTAAGTAAGTAAAATTGAGGCGATATTTTTATCTTGCATTTTTTGCCTTAGATAATATGCACTTTACACTTACACATTTCTTGGGATGGAAACAAAGACCAAAAATGCCATATATATATATATAAAAAAAAAGAGAAAAGAAAAAAAAATATATATATATAAATAAAGCATCACCTATTAGCTGGGAAATTGTGCCTCAAGAAGCATGATCATTCACGCCTAACGGTGATAAAAAATAATCCCCTTTAGTTTTGTGGCCTTTTTCACTCGAGACCTTAAACCCGAGGATGTTTTCTCATCTGGTGCCCTAAACCATCTGGTTTGGGAGTCATCGTTTTAAGGCTCGCTACATGGGTGAACTAGAAAGCCTAAGAAAACTAAGGGAAGAAAAAAAGCAGAAAAAGAAAAAAATATAAATATATATATAAATAAATGGCTTGATGGTTGGAGTTGAAATCCCAGGAAATCTTCACTTACACGGTGTGCATACTATCTAGGTTTTATGAAAGATAAATATTCAATCCAATTTTGAACTCTTACCTTAATTAAAAGCAAGATCTTGCATGGATACTAAGTTTAAGAAAGAATAATTATAGGTGGACTTATGACCTAGGATCACTTATATTTTTGCAAAAATAGTTCGTAAACTTGTCTCTTATTCAAAATGTGTTTTCGAAAATACTAACATTTGTCTTCTTCTTTCTTTATGGATTTTGTGGGTGTAATCCGCTGAAAACCCTCAGGAGACAACACTCCTCCTCTAGGGTAACCTAGAGGTTTAACGGCTTGTTGCACATGCTCAGTGCAATCGCGTCACCTGCGAAAGTGGTGCAATAAATTAGTAGTTTAGATTTTTCTTTTCTTTTTCTTTGTTTTGCTCGGGACGAGCAAAAGAATAAGTGTGGGGGTGTGATTGGTATCCAATATTGCATATTTTACATCATAACTCCCATGCATATTACAAATAAATATATGAATTTTAATCCTCTTCTCTACATATTGCAGGTACACAAATTATGGAGAGATATTCAAATAATCACTTAATTAACACTAATTAAGTGATTAATCAAGATTAGGATAAAGCCAAATCTCAAACCAGATCTAGAGAGATCCGCGCAACAAACTCAGAATCCAAGTGGTCCACGTGGATAACCACTTCCCAACTGATCTCCACCAGAAAGATCTGGACCAACGGTCCAGATCTTGCCGCGGGAACGCAAGTGGGCGCGGCCGTACAGTGGCCGTTGAGATCCGAATTTTGTGGCAACAAACTACTCTCCAGAAGCTTCCCATTTTCTCCTATAAATACCCCATGAAGACCTGCGAGCTGGGACTGATCAGAGAAGAGAGAGAGTTTTAGTTCATAGTTTTGTAATTTTGTTAGTTTTTTCTAGGGTTTTTAGTTCTCTCTATGATCTTCTTCCTCCCTAGATTTCATTGTAAAAGAGAGTGATTGTGAGAGAGAGAGCTTGTGTAATCAAGAGTGACACTTGAAGCAACAAGGATTGATCCATTCTCCATCCTCTACTTGAGCTTGATTCTAGTTTGTTTTCTTTCACTTTACTTGCTTTGTTAATTTCTAGCAATTTATTCATGCTTTGTTTTCTTTTTGTAATGGCTTGTAATAGCTAATTCCTTTTCCATGTACTAGCTAACTACTACCTTGCTAACTTCTAGCTCATGTGTGATTGCTTTACTTCATCTTGCAATTTGTATGGTCTCTCCTTCTCCGATGGGTTTCCTTTTCATTTTCTTGCAAGATTTTGTTGTAATTCTCCATATGATTCATGTGTGCCTCACTTGGAGCCTAGTCTTCGAACTAGTGCCTTGATGGAACATGGAGATGGAAGCACCAATATGCTATTTGATGTATAACTTCACTACTTCCATTAGTGAATGTTTATGTTTTTTTCATTTGCATCACTTGAGTGTAGCTCTTTTGATTCCATTAGTGAAAGTCCATTTGTATGGCCGATGACCATCTATGGAGGCTACAAGACAAGTCCAAGAATGAATCCCCATCATCCAAGTGGG
>JAVJIF010012533.1:0-74684 GCA_038442645.1 Agave tequilana
CTTTCCTTCTTTCTTTCTTTTATTCTTTCCAAATATTCCACTTTTCCTCACATCCCTAAAATACCCTCTACCTCAATCTCAAATTACTCCCCTATATTTACAATCATACCCCTCCCATTTAAATTCCTAAATCCTTTTCTAAAAAAACCCTATTTTCTCTCTCTCCTTCCTACAACTTTCTCCTCCTCTCTCTCTCCTCTCTCATTCACTCTCTAATATTTATATATTTATAATTATATATTTTAATATATAAATATGGGCTAGTAGCTTGCTTGAATGTGTTCGCGGATTTTTTCGGATTTTTCTCAGTATTTCGTCCGATGCTAGGCGAGTACATTCTTGACATTTCTTACTTTATTACCATCATTCATGTCTAATAATTATTGACTAGCTTTAATATATGATGTCCTCTTTATGCAAGTTGGTATGGGTTATATAAATGATTTCTAAAATTTATCATGTTTATAAATAGCTTCCGACCGTTGTTATACTTTGTTGAACCGATATTATACCGGGTATGTCTAGATCTGCTCCAGCTTTACTCGGCTTCGCATAGCTAATTAAAAGATATATTTTTATTATTATAAAATGGTAGTGGAAGAGTATGAAATATTTATACCGTTCTCCTGTACCATATGATGTGATCGGTTGATACCTATTTGATGTTGTGACTCTCACCGACATATTAGTTACCTGACCCTCACATATATACACCTGATACTTGTCATGCTATATTTGACATATGATACCCAACACCGGTACTTTTCATGCTATATTTGACCAATGATACCCAACACCGGTACTTGCCATGCCATGCTTAACACTTGATCTGACACTGTTACTTGCCATGCTATACTTATTACATGATATCTGACACCGATACTGCCATGCTATTTGACATATGATACCTGACCGGTACTTGCCATGCTATATTTGATCTATGATTCCTGACACCGGTACTTGCCATGCTATATTTGACATATGATACCCAACATCGGTACTTTCCATCCTATATTTGACCTATGATTCCTGACACCGGTACTTGCCATGCTATATTGACGTATGATACCCGACACCGGTACTTGCCATGCTATATTTGACATATGATACCTGACACCGGTACTTGCCATACTATATTTGACACATGATACCCGACACCGGTATCTGCCATGCTATACTTGACACTTGATATCAGACACGGTACTAGCCATGCTATACTTGACACATGATATATAACACCGGTACCTGACATGTTATACTTGACGCCTGATACTGACACATGTATACCTGGCATATTCATGATTATTATTTACCAGACATCTGGTACTCCGAAAATCCTGTACTCCTGAACTCCTGTATCCCCTGTACTCCTGTCTCCTGTACTGTTACTCTTGTTAATAGCACAGTCAGACCGACGTTCGACAGATCATGCCTGGTGTCGGGACGACGAGGATGTATCTCACAATCGTGCTAGCTTCTGGCGAATCCTGAATGGAACTAAGTGCCAAACAGAGCAAAGTGTCACACCACACATGTGGTGGGGTCATCTCTTGAATTCATGGGGGCTACCTCTATAATCCATTCCCCATACAGAGCAAAGTGATGCACGGAGCAACGTGCCACACCACACACGTGGTGGAGGCCACCTCTTGAATCTGTAGAGGCCACCTCTTTAATCTGTGGGGCTATCTCCTGTATCAACCCTCAGAGCAAATTGCCACATGGAGCAAAGTGCCCCGCCACACAGGTGGTGGGGGGCACCTCTTGAATCTGTAGGGCTACTCCTCCCTCATGCCTGTGCCGCTTGGTGTTAGGTGTGATAAACATTCTCAGTGCCTATAAACACACACACACACACCTGTACAATGATAACTCCTGGAGCACGTGTTATTTGGTCTCTCCCTATTCGAATAATGGTACCTGCATATCGGAGTTCGGATGAGTTCTACTAGAGTGTGGGCTCTAGCGTGAACTGTCGGTGTTGTAGGACGCCGGTGGGAAAGGGACAAGAATAACATAAGAACATAACAACTAAACAGTAATAATATTAGGAACGTGTGATATTTGGTCTCTCCTTTATTCGGGTCCTGATACTCACATATCAGACCCCGGGTAAGTATACAGAGTACGAGCTCTAGTATGGACTATTGGTGATGTGAGGCGCTGGTAGGGAGGCGAATTGAATATCAAATGGTACTGATTATTATTATTGAATAAATTAAAATGCAACACTTTTATATTCCAGTTATAGTGATATACCCTGAGTTGACACCTGCTTTATGACACATGATGATTACTCCAGATACACTATAGTCCTGTTACTCTTAGGGCAACTCAAGTTGTATAAACTCAGACAATGAAGACACCGGATATGTGGTATATAGATGAGGGTTTCCTTATTTGGATTAACCTCTTGACGTAACTGTCCCGTGAATCCATAATCTGAGCTTGTACAACTAGTTTTGTCCATACTTGTATTATCGCATGTTTAACTTATTTACCGCATGTACCTATGCTCTTCATACTACCTTCCATGCATGTTTTCAGTTCAGATTCATCGATATATATGATTTACTGTCTTCGTTAATTTCCCTTATGTATTTGCTATTACTTGTACCCGCATACTTGGACCACGTCACTTGATCATGTACCGTGTACATGTTATGCACGCCATCTGATTTTATTATATGTACTCGCAGGGTTGCGTCTGACAACCTAATTCTCATATCCAGATCCTAGAGGACTGGACCTTGGTAGCCTTGCTGTAGCTGATCAGAGTACGCAGCGGATCCTTCCGTGAAATTCGGGACGCAACAGAAGCTTGGGCATCATCGCAGCTCTTCCTCCCAGTTCCTCTCATGTTTGGTTCTCGAGACCCTCTTGCTGCTCGTGAGCACCTCTTAGCTTTTATATATCTCTTCATGTATTGTACTTTTGTATTTCGATGATGTAATATTCCTGTAATATTGTATCACTTTCTGTGATAATCATGTACTGTACTTTTCTGTTGGAATGTATATTACCACTGTGCTTCGCACTTTGATTATTACATGTACTGATACTTAGCGTATATATGTGAGGTCATTTCTGACCTGTGTATATACGTCGCAGTGACATCTTCGTATCCGTGAGATCAGGGCGTCACATTCATACTTCAGTATCATTCATATGCAACAATCATTTTATATACAAATATTATCAATGTCAACCGTTCAATGTTTCGTCTAAACTATTAATACTTTTAATACATATATTCTTAATTTGTACTAGTAAGTCTTATAGTTAGCTATACTCTACCCTTATACATCCTATTGTTTAACTGGTAGAGTTGATTAATCCACTTGACCATAATCACTTTTAATTCGCACATCTTGGATTTTAAATGTTGCTTATACGCTTGTGTGTGTGTGTATTACTAATTATGCCATCATATCTTCTTCTTATTCTTGCACTTAATTAATTAACCCCTCTTCACATGTAAATTGGGAAGAGGCTTAGATGTTCGAAGTCAGAGTATGAGGGTACTTAATTAAGTTAGCATATACAAGATTAACTCGTATGCGTCTTACTATCGATTGTAATTTTACCTTATCTTTCTTAATTCCTAATGGTTGTATTCATAGTCATAGATGAATACTTGACTTCTAAACCTAAATTTATATCTTACGGCCTTCAATCGTTCATAGAGCTAACTTGATGATTCATTAATGAACCATCAAAAAATCTTCCATCCTGCCTGTGAAAACCTATCATTTCTTTGCGATATGGATAACTCAGTCGAATACAATATGCGGAATCAAAGTGGGAGATACTAGAAAGACTTAATCAACTTGCAGTGTAATTATTTGTGATAAAACTGAATAATGACAATAAGAAAAGACATAATCGAAACTTACTTGAATTTATCAATTATGCGCAAAATATCTTTAAGAATGATAAACATGGGTTACTCGTCCATTACCTGATCTAACAGTTTTGACGAATTTCTCAACTACTTTATGTACAATTCAGACTTTCCTGTTTGGACTCATATATTGCATAAATATTATTACATCCTACATATATTCTGTAATAAATATTGCAAATAACTTGTCTTAATGTCCTAATTCATGCAGGGTATGATAGGGAGAAGATAATCATGAAATTTATCCAATTAAATTCAAAAGTTTAAAAGAAAGGGATGGATTCAAATTCAAAGGTTCTAAAAGCATCTTATCTGAAAACTGAATATATCAGATAAGATAATATTATCTAATTCAAGAGAAAAATGGATTGTTTGAAGGCCCTATCTATTTCGCTGAAGATAAGTGAATATCTTATCAATTCTAGAAGATAAACTGAAAATCAAAGAGGATAAATGGATAGAGAGAAGATCAGCGGGTGAGATGAAGCAATTTAAATTTGGATTCAGGTTGGATACAGTTTAGCATTTTAATCATAACTTCGTTACCCAAAGTCAAATCTGATGATTTAAGATGCTACAGAAAGAAGACTTAAAGGGCTACAATTCTTCTGTGATCACTCGTTCCAATTCTATCATTTGATAAGTGATATTCAGCAATAAACATGCCAATAACCTGCAGATCAGAATTGAATTTCTAGATAAATCAAATTTAGTTTGGAGATAATGGGAGAATTCAAATTCAGAAATATCCAGATCTTCCTATCTTCATACGCTTTCTCCCTCTAGTTTTCTCCTATAAATAACCTCATACCTCGAAGGCAAAAAGAGTACCATCCTAGAGAGAGAGCTTTAGTTTAGTTTTCTTTTCTTCTTCAATGTAATTTTTATTTTTCTTTATAGCTTAGGTTAGAGAGAGTTACATGATTGAAAGAGAGAAAGAGTTATTGTAAAGTGACATTATTGTAATTTTTTTTCTCAAGAACCTGATATTGAAGGTGACAATCAATGGAGGTTTCCCATTTTTCTCATTGTGCTCGATCTCGCTGAACCCTGCTCTCTTTATTCTTTCCTATTTGCTTTGCTTTACTTCATGCTGAGATAAGTCTTTGTTATGATTCAACGGTAAAGGTAAGTACTCTTTTGTTTTCTTTCAGTTCATTAGTTTAGAGTTATAATTCTTTTTTTTATTTTTTTTTATTTATAAATAAAACAACAACACCACAATCTCTTCTTCTACCATCTCCTTCTTAACTAACTTAATATTTTTTATTTTTTTGTAAACTGAGAAGATAAGTATTAACTAGTTTTTGTAAATTAAAAGAAGAAACTTACATAACGCTTTCATCGCTGCCTCTTCCTGTGGATCACGACCCGTTAGTCCTAGGCTACACGGTAGAATTGAGGACCTAGTATTGTTCTAAATTTTTGTATTTTTTGTGCAGGTTTGGCTCGATCACTCCCCACTCAATAGCCATTGAATCATTTCACTATAAATGTTTTCCTACAGTTGGAGTTACATTTTCAAGCTTCACCTACCATACTCACATTTTAAGGTGTACTATTTGTGAATTTAAATACACAAGTCCCAATTTAGGAGGTAAAATAGTGATGTTATAGGATTTACTTGAGCATTTGCCTCCTTGTACATAGGATGCATACAACACTACTACAGTACAGTACAAAGGACCTAGAAGGAGTTAAGTACAAATGATAAAAGAATTGGGGGATGATGTGAATTTACAGAATAATATGACACACCCAAGTAATTACCTATCAAATAGGTGTCAAAGCAAATAAATAAGAAATTAGATTACACTTGAGTATGTATTAAACCATACTCTTATTGTATTCGTGGTTACTCTTGTTACTTAATAGAGTTCCCTTAGAAATTTGGTAGCTTGAGTAGAAAATTAGAGGAGCTTATTTAATTAACATTGAATAGTCAAAACGAGCGTTAGGAGAGTTCCAACATACTATCTCTTCCTTACAGGGTCAAGATATCCTTTGAGGCTTCATGACTATATTTTACTAATTGCAAACTTTCAGAATAGCTTAATTAAATCTTATTAAAAAATCATGAGATTTTTTCAGCTTTTCTACCTCTTAGACTTTCTTAGAGCATCAACCAAGGTATTACATGTGTAGACAATAGGAATACAATCTCATCTTCTTTATATACAAAATTTTAATGAAAAGAGGGCTTAGGTTTAATTGAGAGACTTTCGTGTTCTCAAATTTCTTCTTTTAGATATAAAGGGACATAATTTAGCTTTATAAATTAATGAACTTGAAGTTCAAGTCCTACACATTAAGAGTTTGTGGGCCTTTTTATATCAACGAGAATCACTCTTTTTACAACCACTAACCAACTCTAGCAAACATCCTTCAATTTACTCGTAGTTTTCGACAAAGCCTCTATCACATACATCTAAATGGGACGTGACATAAACCACTGAATGGACTCTTATTGTAATGGTCCCAGTCTTAATATTTTCAGTTATCACAATCAATCATGGTTATCCTTAATCCAAGTGTGGGACCAATCAAGACAACACTTCAATTTCGGCTAACGTCAGCCTACTTAAGGCTTCACAATATATTCCGCTCAAAATGCATATGTGATCTCAGCATGATTTATTATTTTTCAAACATTGATCTGACAATCCAGTAAGAATATAGCCTACATATTACTATTCCATAAAACTCTACAATATTACAGAAGATTCGAGTCACACCTAATAATACAAGCATTTCAATATTTACAAAAGTTCATGGCAAATATCAACATAGAAGTTTACATAATTTTCTAAAAACAATATATACATATCAAAAGAATATGCCAAAAAGGGTGAAAATATCTCCCGCTGTCACCTATCCCGTATATTGCCATTAAGCGGGTCCCTTACCTTTAACCAAGCCTGAAGGTGATTAATAACACAGAGTGAGCTCGACAGCCCAGTGAGTAAAACAGTAATTACATGCATGACCATTATGTATGTCTATTTAGGATTTATCATAAGGTTAACAATTGTAATTTATACTATTTTTGCATGTTTTTAAGTATTTGCTGAAGTCCTATCTAAAACACAGTAATTGGTGTTATTAGTCGACTTGCACATTCCTATAGTCGATAATACTACTATTAGTCGACTTATCTTGAAGCTATAGTCGACTGAGCTCTGTCCAAAAAGATATTCATTCTCTGTTGGCTGCCAGTGACTCAACTAGTCGACTACCCTATCTTGTATAGTCGACTACTCTTGGTATTAGTCGACTTATAAGTCATCTATAGTCGACTATATGTTGACCAAAAATATATGTACTCTCTGTTTGTTGCTTGAGCTAATTTTAGTCGACTACCCTATCTTGTATAGTCGAATACTCTAGATACTAGTCGACTCATCACTATTTATAGTCGACTGATTCTGGCTAAGAAAAGATGTCTACTCTCTGTTTGCTACCTGTAACTAAAGCTAGTCGACTAACCTATCTTATATAGTCGACTAGGGTGGTTTCCAGAAACTTACGTAAAAGAATCTCACGTCTATAGTTGACTTGGTCCGAGGGTTAGTCGACTTATATAAGGGTAGATATATCAGTGTCGGTGGCACCGGGAACCACCAGTAGTAAAAAATTGGGTTTAACACCACTCTTCAAAGAGGAGGATGGGCCAGAAGCAGAGGAACATGGTTGAGGAATAGAGACACTTGTTCGAAAACACAGGCTACCTCTGTGTCCTACCCCAGAATCTCGGAGGCCTCTTGGTGCCAGAAGTGTAAGATAAACCATTTTGAAAATTGCAACCAAGAAAGGACTTGCTATAATTGTAGAGGAATGGAGCATTTAAATAAAAATTGCCCAATGAAGCACGAAAGCCAAGGGCAGAGTAGGGAAGTGGGAGGCCAGCTATGAGAATGAACCCTCCCAGGGGACCAACCAGTAATTTTATGCCGCCCAGTAATGCTCCACGACCTGCTGCAGCTCAATCATCTGTACAACAGCCACGGGCTCAAGGGAGAACTTTTGCATTGACCCATTGAGAAGCAATGACCTCAAATGCAGTAGTAGAAGGTATGATCTCCATATCAGGACATATTGCTCATGCATTGTTTGATCCTAGAGCTACTCATTCATTCATATCTAGTGCTTTTGCTTATAAATTAAATCAAGTATCAGAACCTCAAAGATTTCAGTTAGTGGTATCCACACCCATAGGGGAAAAGATAATAGCTAGCACTAAATATGTGAACTGTGAAGTGATAATTAGAGAGATGAAAATATCTATTGATTTGATTAAGCTGGGCGAGATGAAGTTTGATGCAATATTAGGAATGGACTGGTTATCCGCTTGTGGTGCACATGTGGATTGTAATAGGAAGATGATCATCTTTAAAATGGAAGGAGTTTCGGAGTTTATTTTTGAAGGGGTAAAAGTTAGTCATGATATACCCTACATATCGGCCATTAAAGCCACTAAGTTAATGAGGCAGGGATGTCAAGGATTTCTGGTTTCAGTTTGGATACCACTAGAACTGATATTGTAACGCCCCGATTCCACGGATACGGGGACGTCACTGCGACGTATATACGTAGGTCAGAAAATGCCCCCACGTATATACGCTAAGCATAAAAGTACAACAAGAATCAGAGTACAACACAAAGCGTGGTATATTCATATGCCAACTATAAAAGTACTAATACAAAGTTATACAAGTTATGATAACTGTTACACTTTATAAGTGTTTTGTTTTCACAACCAAGTCCAAAAGAACATATACAAAGATATACACAAGATGCTCACGTAAGAGATGGAGACTCGTGAGCCAAAAGGAAGAGTCTGGCACGAGGGAACTAGATCTGATCAGCCTGCTCACTCAGATACGCTTGGTCCTCTGTGGATGGCTCCACTTCGTTCCAAGCCTCAGAATCTGAATATGCAAATCCAAGGAATCAAGACATATAACGATAACAAACTATAGCCAAGTGGCTAAGGGACATGAATAAGAAAAGATGAAACAGGTATAAGGAATATCAACTAATAAGTATGAAAAGCATGAAGAGATAAGATCATAATACAATAATCTACAATTAACGTCTTATTATTATTACTTGTCTTACTGTGATATCTAGCTATGTGACCCAGCGTCCCAGAGCACATAGATCCATATCCCAATAAAGCAAGGAGGTTATTGGAAATCAGCGGTTGTATCGACGAACTATGTTTACAGTGGATCCCGTACATGCCCGGGATAACGGTCCAGGATTGTTCCGTTGCTTGGTGACGGAAGCCAGCCGCTAGGCCATTCAGGAGGGACTTATGTATGCCCTTATCATGATGGTACCAGTAATAGAGGGAGCAAGCACTCCCCTCGGTCCCCTGGAGGCCCACAGGTCAGACCGGAACATGAGTTGCACAACATTCCTAAAAGCCACTGTAAACACGAACACATATCGATATCCGCATGTTTTCCCCCGACCCATGTGTAAATTGGTCCATTTTATACAAAAGTCAAGTGTATCATGCTTGGTTCAAGTGATGGCATGATAAGTGGTGATATTCACTATTTAACAAGTTATGGGGTGATAATGTACAATAACAGGTCATGAAGTAATATGAGATAAGATTCATCAAGTAACATGTCATATAATACCAGTTATGAAGCATGAACAGGAATAATATACCACACATGTATCAACAATAAGAACCAAATTCAGAACGGAATCAACTAAGTCAAACAGTCATAATTAGTCGACTAGGAGGAAAGATTAGTCGACTAATAGGGGTCTTAAGTCGACTAACAGTCTGAATTAGTCGACTAAAACTGGGAAACAGAGAGTTGGGTTTCTGTTTCAGGAAAGTTAGTCGACTAGGGTGAGATGTGTAGTCGACTAACAGATACCTAAGTCGACTAATAGAGGAGCTAGGTCGACTAAAACTGTGATACAGAAAGTTGGGATTTATATCCGGGATACAGGAGTCGACTATGGGGAAATGGGTAGTCGACTAGGGGTCCTAAGTCGACTAATATCTAGGTTAAGTCGACTAGGGCCGAGAGTTGGTGTCTTCTGGTCCAAGGAAAGATTAGTCGACTAGGCTAAAAATGTAGTCGACTAGGGGGGTCTAGTCGACTGGTAATATGGCTTAGTCGACTAAAACTGTGAAATCAGAAAAAGTTACGTTTCAGAACAAATGGGTTAGTCGACTAGTCTCTAGGTCAAGTCGACTAATTCTGGGAAAACAGGTTACAGAACAGATTTTATGGTGATTGTTTGATGGGCTAAAAATACGATTTTTATGGCACAAGTGTATATGAAAGATCAACACAAGTAAACAAGGAAGTTGTCTAGTCTGGTGAGTAAAGATACTCACTTTGAACGGTTAAATCGAGGCTTGACGAGTTCCGAAAAGATCGTGTCGATAAATATCACCAAATGATTCCACGGCGATACTACGGACGATCACAATCCAAAAGCAGTCGTTGCTTGAAAAGGAGATGAAGGCCTTGAGGTGTTCTTTGGAATTAGGGTTTGAGATGGAGAAGAAAATGGTGAAGGCTAATCTCTTGGTGAAGTGAAGAAAAGAGAAAAGATTTGTAAAGGAAAGGATTTATATAGGTTTGATTTTTGTAAAGGGAATGCAAATAAAGAAATTGAGAGGGGTTTGTGCAAAATAGGGGAGATGAGGTGTCTCCCTTGGCCAATGGTGGCCGGCCATGAGAAAGAGAGAGAGAGAGATGTATTAAATGAGGGAGGTTGGTGAGAATGTGTGGAGATGGAATTTTTGGAAGAAAATGGAAATTTGGAAAATGGAATTTTTTTGGTTGTGAAGGAAGGAAAAGAAAATAGGGAAAAGGAAAAAGAAAAGAATTGATAAATGAAGAGATTTCTTGGTCTTGGAAAATGAAAATACCGGAAACACGGATTCCTAAGTTCAAGTCAAGAATGCGGGAAAACATTTCGGAAAATACCGAAATCGTCCGAAATTTAAGTATCTCGGAACGACTCGTAATTTTCACCAAAAATCAATAATAATATATGAAGACCTATAGTGAAATCCGTTTGAAGAAATACTTTATAGTTTTAAAGCTAAAAATCCCGGAATCAGTTACCTACCGACTCCGAAAGAATTTTCATAAATTCATAAAATTCTCAGAAAAAGTATTTAGATAAGAAATGTCATTCTAAGAAATAATGTCTAAAAGATTTTCTTGAAATTCCTAACTGTTTGTAAGATAAAAATTCGGGAATCGATCAGCGACACTGGTCGACACCGGTTTTGAAGAAATTCATTTTAATTTAGAAAATTCCAGAAATTCACCAAAAATCTAATATATTAGGAAATGATATTTGAAATTGAAATTGGTCAAATACGGGAAGTAAATCGAAAAATACGATCGAAAATCAGAATACGCAACTTAGTACGTATTACGGAAACGGGGTATTACAATCTACCCACCTTACAAAAATTTCGTCCTCGAAATTTCATAAGGTAAAGGGTAACAGGAATGGTAACAGATAGATAAGGCTAGGAAGAAAGATAACAATAGAAAAGAGTAAAAGGAAAGAGTCTTACCAATCAAGATGAGAAGAGTTGAGGATAACGCTCCCGGATGACGTCCTCTCGTTCCCATGTGGCCTCCCCTGGCGCATGGCGGTTCCAAGACACCAACACTAAAGGTATGGCTTTGTTCTTCAGTGTCTTCACACTTCTATCCAATATGGCCATCGGCTGCTCCTGATATGATAAGTCCGGTTGCAGTTCCAACTCGGAGTGATCCAAAAATATGGCTATCATCCTTTACATACCTCCTCAACTGAGATACGTGGAAAACATTGTGCACTCCGTCCAAAGAAGGTGGCAATGCCAATCTGTAAGACACATCTCCCACTCGCTCCAAAATCTCGAATGGGCCGATATATCTTGGACTCAGCTTTCCACGAACACCAAACGGATGATTCCCTTGGTAGGTGATATCCTCAAGAATACATGATCTCCAACCTGGAATTCCAATGGCCTCCTCGTGTGTCTGCCCAACTCTTCTGTCTGCTCTGAGCTGCCCTGAGATGATCCCTGATGACTCTGACCTTCTCTGTAGTCTGAATCAGCATCTCTGGCCCCAATAGACTCCTCTCACCGACTTCATCCCAACAAATCGGTGACCTGCACTTCCTCCCATACAGTGCCTCAAAAGGTGCCATCTTGATACTTGCCTGATAGCTGTTGTTATAAGAAAACTCAGCCAAGTGAAGATGGTCTTCCCATGAACCCCTGAACTCAATCATGCAGGCTCTAAGCATATCTTCAAGGATCTGGATGGTCCTCTCAGATTGTCCGTCTGTCTGAGGATGATATGCTGTACTGAATTTCAGACGAGTTCCCAGACTTTCTTGGAGACTCTCCCAAAAATGAGATCTGAATCTGGTATCTCTATCTGAAACAATACTGACTGGAACTCCATGCAGACGAACTATCTCCTTCACATACTTATCTGCCAGAACCTCTGTAGTCTGACCCACCCTGAATGGTATGAAATGAGCTGACTTGGTGAGACGATCAATGATAACCCACACAGCATTATTACCTTTGGGACTACGAGGTAATGCCGTGACAAAGTCCATAGTGATGTGCTCCCACTTCCATTCAGGTATTGGCAAAGGATGAAGAAGCCCGGCTGATCTCTGATGCTCAATCTTTATCTGCTGGCACACCAAGCACTTAGCTACAAACTGAGCTATCTCTCTCTTCATGGCATTCCATCAAAATTGCTTCTTCAAGTCCTGGTACATCTTGTTTCCTCCTGGATGTATAGAATAGGCTGAACTATGTGCTTCCTCCAAAATCTTCTGTCTAACTTCCCCTTGGGGAACACAAAGTCTACCTCCAAAGTACAATGCACCATCCGGACGAATACAAATATCCGTCCTCAATCCAGCCTCCACCTGAACTCGGAATGTCTGTAGCCTGGGGTCCTCCTTCTGAGCTTCCTTAATCTCATCTATCAATGAAGACTGGATCTGTAAGGTCATAAGCTGTCCTGTCTTCTCAGCTCCTCGAACCACCATCAAGTCCAATCTGATAAAGTCCTGAATCAACTCCTTCTGCTGAGTAAGTTGGACAAGCACTCTGTTCTCTGGCATCCTACTCAGTGCATCAGGAACTGTATTGACCTTGCCTGGATGATATTGCAAGTCAATGTCATAGTCTGCCATCAGCTCCAACCACCGCCTCTGCCTCATGTTCAGTTCTTTCTGTGAAAAGATATACTTGAGGCTCTTGTGATCTGTATATATCAGCACTCTATCTCCCAGAAGATAGTGCCTCCAAATCTTCAAGGCAGATATCACAGCTGCCAACTCCAAGTCATGAGTTGGGTAATTCCTCTCATGAGTCTTCAGTTGCCTAGATGCATATGCTATAACATGATCATGTTGCATAAGTACGCATCCCAGGCCTTTACCTGAAGCATCACTAAAGATAACCATCCCTCCTCTCCCTGAGGGAGTCCTCAAGATTGGAGCTGAAATAAGCCTCTGCTTCAACTGCTCAAAGGCTGCAGTACACTCTTCAGTCCATATGTACCTTTCTCCCTTTCTGGTGAGCATGGTCAACGGAGCTGCAATTCTAGAGAAATCCTGAACAAAGCGTCTGTAATAGCCGGCTAGTCCAAGAAAACTCTTTATCTCAGTCACCGTCCTCGGAACTGGCCAATCCTTTACTGCCTGGACTTTCCTCGGATCAACTGAGATACCTTCTGCTGACACCATATGTCCAAGGAATGCTATGCTGTCCAACCAGAACTCACACTTGTTCCTCTTGGCATGAAGCTGCTCCTGCTGAAGTGTCTGCAACACAATTCTCAAGTGTTCTGCATGCTCCTTGTTGTTCTTTGAATAGATCAAGATGTCGTCTATGAAAACAACAACAAACTGATCCAAGTAGGGCGAGAACACTCGGTTCATCAAGTCCATGAAAACTGCAGGGGCATGGTGACTCCGAAAGGCATTACTAGAAACTCATAGTGGCCATAACGGGTCCTGAATGTCGTCTTCGGAATATCCCCCTTCTTCACCCTCAGCTGATGGTAACCCGACTGTAAATCCAATTTAGAGAACACACGGGCTCCATGAAGCTGATCAAATAGATCATCGATCCTGGGTAAGGGATACTTGTTCTTGATGGTGACCTTGTTCAATTCCCTATAATCGATACAAAGTCTCTTACCACCATCCTTCTTGTTGGCCAATAGAACTGGAGCTCCCCATGGTGAAGTACTCGGCCGAATCAATCCCTTGTCTGAGTATTCCTGCAGCTGCTTCTTCAGAATCTCTAACTCCGTCGGTGCCATCCTGTACGGAGCCTTAGATATCGGAGCTGCTCCTGGAACTGTATCAATGGAGAACTCAATCTTCCTTTCCGGTGGCAGTCCTGAAATCTCAGCAAACACCTCAGGGAATTCTTCCCACACCGGTACCTTCTGCTTCTGAACCTCCGAAGTAGTCATCTGAATCTTTCCCTTAGTGTCTTCACTTCTCCACTGAACTGGAACTCCGGTTGAAGTGGGATTCTAAAATTGATCTTCTTCTCCCTACAGTCAATTACTGCATAGTACTGACTGAGCCAGGTCATGCCTAAGATTACGTCGTACCCTTTGGTGTTTAGTACGAGCATATCTATGGCTAAGACCTTATCACATAGTTCTACTGGACAGTCAGTACAAACTCGGGAAGATATAACTACCCCATTCCCTGTACTTATCTCCCAATTGTGGTCTAACAATCTAACAGGAATAGAATGTACAGCCACAAATTTATCTGAGATATAACAGTGGGATGCACCTGAATCGAAGAGAGCGAGAACAGGATGTGAATGTACTCTGATGTTACCTGTAATCACCTCCTCTGAAGCCTCAGCCTCCTCTGCTGTCAGGTGTAAGCCTGACCTCTGCCACGCCCTGCTGCTGTCCTGCCTCCTCTCTGGACTGGGCGAACAACATGCTGTGGAGGAAGGGGTAGAGCTCTCCTCATCACTGGTCTCTGGTTCCTCTGCCCAAGTGGCCCTGGTAGCACCCTCTGTCCATTCGGTCCTTGAAGTGCTGGCACTGCTTGACCGGTTATCCCCACTCTCCTGTGTGGACAAGCCTCTATGGAATGGTCTCTGGATCCACACACCAAGCACAGCCCATTTGCCCTCCGGCAATTTGGTCGAGTGTGCCCTGGTTTCTGACAGTAGTTGCAGAAGGCAATAGGTTGGGCCGTCTGGTAAGGAGCTGGCCTGAAAGGTTGCCTCATCTGGACCTTTGCTGCTCTGAACGGGCCTCCTCTTCCCACTGGTACAAATGGCCTCTTCATGACCTGCTGTCTCATCTGATCCCCTTGCTCCTTCTCAAACCCACGCTCTACCTCCCGAGCGATGGTGAGAACCTCTGCATAGGTCTTCAGCTGCTGGGGCATCAGGTACATCTGAATCTTCATCTGTAGACCCTGCTGAAACCTGCTCGCTCGCTTCTCCTCGTCCGTTACCATATACGGCGCGAAGCGGCTCAGTCGAAGAAACTCCGCGGCATACTCGTCCACGGACTTGTTCCACTGCTGGAGCCTGATGAATTGCTCCTCCATATCTTTCTGCGCCGTAGCAGGGAAGAAGCGGCTGTAAAAACTCTTGGAGAAGGCGTCCCAAGTAACGGGCTTCTCCAGTCTAGCCTCCTCTGCGAGCCACCAAGTTCTCGCAACATCCTTTAACTGAATCTTAGCTACTTCAACTTGGTTCTCCTTCGGGACACGGGCTGCATTCAGTAGGTCTGTAGTGTCCGTCAACCATTGCTCAGCCTCCAATGGTTTCTCGCCTCCCGTGAAGATGGCCGGTTGCAGCCGTCGGAAGTCGGACACGTTCCCCGGCCTCTGCTCCTTCGGGGCTGCCAACTCCTGCCTAAGGAGCTCGGTCTGCTGTTGCTGATTTTCATCTGCTGTTGCTGGTTTCCCAGCATGGTCTGAATGACCTTCAGGATATCAGCATTCTCTCCTCCTACGGGTCCATTCGGGACTTGCCCGATATTGTTACGACCCGATCGTCTCTCCATACCGAATGATAACTGGAATTGGAAACAAAGGAAAGGAGTTTAGGATACGAAGGAATTGATCAACGAAAGAAGCAAGAAGGACTCTATAACTTTGTACAGTGTAGTTGGCATAAGCAAATTACAGTAATTTGCTACTTGATTGTACTTTAGGTGTGAGAGCCTAAGCTCTGATACCAACCTGTAACGCCCCGATTTCCACGGATACGGGGACGTCACTGCGACGTATATACGTAGGTCAGAAAATGCCCCCACGTATATACGCTAAGCATAAAAGTACAACAAGAATCAGAGTACAACACAAAGCGTGGTATATTCATATGCCAACTATAAAAGTACTAATACAAAGTTATACAAGTTATGATAACTGTTACACTTTACAAGTGTTTGTTTTCACAACCAAGTCCAAAAGAACATATACAAAGATATACACAAGATGCTCACGTAAGAGATGGAGACTCGTGAGCCAAAAGGAAGAGTCTGGCACGAGGAAACTAGATCTGATCAGCCTGCTCACTCAGATACGCTTGGTCCTCTGTGGATGGCTCCACTTCGTTCCAAGCCTCAGAATCTGAATATGCAAATCCAAGGAATCAAGACATATAACGATAACAAACTATAGCCAAGTGGCTAAGGGACATGAATAAGAAAAGATGAAACAGGTATAAGGAATATCAACTAATAAGTATGAAAAGCATGAAGAGATAAGATCATAATACAATAATCTACAATTAACGTCTTATTATTATTACTTGTCTTACTGTGATATAGCTATGTGACCCAGCGTCCCAGAGCACATAGATCCATATCCCAATAAAGCAAGGAGGTTATTGGAAATCAGTGGTTGTATCGACGAACTATGTTTACAGTGGATCCCGTACATGCCCGGGATAACGGTCCAGGATTGTTCCGTTGCTTGGTGACGGAAGCCAGCCGCTAGGCCATTCAGGAGGGACTTATGTATGCCCTTATCATGATGGTACCAGTAATAGAGGGAGCAAGCACTCCCCTCGGTCCCTGGAGGCCCACAGGTCAGACCGGAACATGAGTTGCACAACATTCCTAAAAGCCACTGTAAACACGAACACATATCGATATCCGCATGTTTTCCCCCGACCCATGTGTAAATTGGTCCATTTTATACAAAAGTCAAGTGTATCATGCTTGGTTCAAGTGATGGCATGATAAGTGGTGATATTCACTATTTAACAAGTTATGGGGTGATAATGTACAATAACAGGTCATGAAGTAATATGAGATAAGATTCATCAAGTAACATGTCATATAATACCAGTTATGAAGCATGAACAGGAATAATATACCACACATGTATCAACAATAAGAACCAAATTCAGAACGGAATCAACTAAGTCAAACAGTCATAATTAGTCGACTAGGAGGAAAGATTAGTCGACTAATAGGGGTCTTAAGTCGACTAACAGTCTGAATTAGACGACTAAAACTGGGAAACAGAGAGTTGGGTTTCTGTTTCAGGAAAGTTAGTCGACTAGGGTGAGATGTGTAGTCGACTAACAGATACCTAAGTCGACTAATAGAGGAGCTAGGTCGACTAAAACTGTGATACAGAAAGTTGGGATTTATATCCGGGATACAGGAGTCGACTATGGGGAAATGGGTAGTCGACTAGGGGTCCTAAGTCGACTAATATCTAGGCTAAGTCGACTAGGGCCGAGAGTTGGTGTCTTCTGGTCCAAGGAAAGATTAGTCGACTAGGCTAAAAATGTAGTCGACTAGGGGGGTCTAGTCGACTGGTAATATGACTTAGTCGACTAAAACTGTAAAATCAGAAAAAGTTACGTTTCAGAACAAATGGGTTAGTCGACTAGTCTCTAGGTCAAGTCGACTAATTCTGGGAAAACAGGTTACAGAACAGATTTTATGGTGATTGTTTGATGGGCTAAAAATACGATTTTATGGCACAAGTGTATATGAAAGATCAACACAAGTAAACAAGGAAGTTGTCTAGTCTTGGTGAGTAAAGATACTCACTTTGAACGGTTAAATCGAGGCTTGACGAGTTCCGAAAAGATCGTGTCGATAAATATCACCAAATGATTCCACGGCGATACTACGGACGATCACAATCCAAAAGCAGTCGTTGCTTGAAAAGGAGATGAAGGCCTTGAGGTGTTCTTTGGAATTAGGGTTTGAGATGGAGAAGAAAATGGTGAAGGCTAATCTCTTGATGAAGTGAAGAAAAGAGAAAAGATTTGTAAAGGAAAGGATTTATATAGGTTTTGATTTTTGTAAAGGGAATGCAAATAAAGAAATTGAGAGGGGTTTTGTGCAAAATAGGGGAGATGAGGTGTCTCCCTTGGCCAATGGTGGCCGGCCATGAGAAAGAGAGAGAGAGAGATGTATTAAATGAGGGAGGTTGGTGAGAATGTGTGGAGATGGAATTTTTGGAAGAAAATGGAAATTTGGAAAATGGAATTTTTTGTGGTTGTGAAGGAAGGAAAAGAAAATAGGAAAAGGAAAAAGAAAAGAATTGATAAATGAAGAGATTTCTTGGTCTTGGAAAATGAAAATACCGGAAACACGGATTCCTAAGTTCAAGTCAAGAATGCGGGAAAACATTTCGGAAAATACCGAAATCGTCCGAAATTTAAGTATCTCGGAACGACTCGTAATTTTCACCAAAAATCAATAATAATATATGAAGACCTATAGTGAAATCCGTTTGAAGAAATACTTTATAGTTTTAAAGCTAAAAATCCCGGAATCAGTTACCTACCGACTCCGAAAGAATTTTCATAAATTCATAAAATTCTCAGAAAAAGTATTTAGATAAGAAATGTCATTCTAAGAAATAATGTCTAAAAGATTTTCTTGAAATTCCTAACTGTTTGTAAGATAAAAATTCGGGAATCGATCAGCGACACTGGTCGACACCGGTTTTGAAGAAATTCATTTTAATTTTAGAAAATTCCAGAAATTCACCAAAAATCTAATATATTAGAAAATGATATTTGAAATTGAAATGGTCAAATACGGGAAGTAAATCGAAAAATACGATCGAAAATCAGAATACGCAACTTAGTACGTATTACGGAAACGGGGTATTACAGATATTAAAATTGAGACTATTCCAGTCGTAAATGAGTTTCCTGATGTATTCCTGAAAGATTTACCAGGTCTGCCTCCAGATCAAGATGTAGAATTTGCAATAGATGTGATGCCCGGTACTGCTCCTATTTCGAAGACAACATATCGTATGACCCCTGCAGAAATAAAATAACTTAAAACTCAACTACATGAATTATTAGATAAATGTTTCATCCGACCGAGTGTATCTCCCTGGGGAGCACCAGTACTATTTGTTAAGAAGAAGGATGGAAGTATGAGATTATGTGTCGACTATCAGGAATTGAATAAGACCACTATTAAAAATAGGTACCCCTTCCTCGGATTGATGACTTATTTGATCAACTACAAGGGTCTTGTGTATTTTTTAAGATAGAGCTTAGGTCAGGATATCATCAGTTAAAGGTCAAGCCAGAAGATGTGTCTAAATCGGCTTTTAGGACAAGATATGGACATTTTAAATTCCTAGTCATGCCTTTTGGACTCACTAATGCCCCAGCAGTATTTATGGACCTAATGAATCAAGTGTTCCAACTATATATTGATCAGTTTGTGATGGTATTTATCGATGATATTTTGATCTATTCAAAGAATAGGAAAGATCATAAAAATCATTTTAAAACTGCCCTCCAAATCTTGAGGGAGAAGCAACTTTATGTTAAATTGAAGAAATGAGAATTTTGGTTGGAACAAGTAGGGTTTCTTGGCCATATTATATCCAAGGAGGGAATATCAGTAGATCCAATGAAAATTGAAGCAATCAAAGACTGGCCTAAACCCACAACTGTTACTGAAGTTCGAATCTTGGGTTAGCTGGATACTACAGAAGATTTGCGAAAGAATTTTCTCAAATTGTGGCACCGTTGACACAATTAATTAGAAAGAATAAGAAGTTTGTATGGGGAGAAGAACAAGATAAGAGTTTTCTTGAAGTTAAAACGAAGCTAACATCTGCTCCTGTTCTAACTGTACATTCGAGAACTGAAGGGTTTGCCATCTATAGTGATGCGTTAAAATTAGGACTGGGTTGTGTATTAATGCAACATGGGAGAGTTATTGCCTATGCGTCCTGACAATTGAGAATTCATGAAAAAAATTACCCCACTCATGATTTGGAATTAGCCGCTGTGATTTTTGCCTTGAAGATCTGGCGACATTACTTGTATGGAGTGTCTTGTGAAATCTTTACTGAATATAAAAGTTGAAGTACATTTTCACACAAAAAGAACTGAATATGAGGCAGAGGAGATGGTTAGAACTAATGAAAGATTATGATATTACTATCCAATACCACCCTAGAAAGGCCAATGTGGTGGCTGATGCGTTGAGTCGGAAATCAAGAGGAGCAGTGACCACTCTGATAACTCGCCAAATAAGATTATTAAGAGATCTAGAAGAAATGCAAGTAGAGGTGCGAGTCATTGATCCGTCCAATGCTAAGTGTCAATTGAATCAAGTAAGTATTCAATTTGATCTATATGAAAAAATCAAAGAGGCCCAACAAAGAGATGCTCAAATAAGGAAAATTATGAAAAAGGTACTAGAAGAAGAACTCAAGGAGTTAAAATTGAAGATGATGTACTGAGATTCAGACACAGATTATGTGTGCCAGATGTAGCAGAGATTAAGGAAGATATAATGCATGAAGCTCATTGTATCCCGTATACAACTCATCCGAGGAGCACAAAAATGTATCAGGATCTGCGTCGTAACTTCTGGTGGGATGGAATGAAAATAAATATTTTCAATTTTGTCCACAAGTGCTTAGTCTATCAGCAAGCGAAAGCAAAACACTGGTAGAGGGCAGTGAAAAGTAGTGCGAAAAGTACAAGAGAACTAATCACCTGGGAATTCTTAGTGAATAAATTCACTAAAAAAAATATATTCCAGAGACGGCCAGAGATAAGATGGCGTCAGAATTTCTGAAATTGCATCAAAGTCAGATGAATGTGTCCCAATACGACCAGAGGTTTACCCAATTATCCAGGTATGCTGATGCCTTATTGAAGAGTGAGGCAGAAAGGACAAATAGGTTCGTGAAGGGCCTGAAATCAGAAATTCGAGGCAGATTGATTCCTTTACAACTAAAGAATTATCTACAAGCTGTGGAAAGAGCCTTGGAGGTAGAAATGGATATGCAAGAAAGCCATGAAGACTAGGCGAAGGAATTTTTCAGCTCAAAGCGTCCCCGATATCAAGGACCATCAGTGTCGTATCTGATGGGTCCCACGCTTGGATTAAGGATAACCATGATGATTGTGATAACTGAAAGTATAAAGACTGGGACCGTTACACTTGTAGCTCAATATATCTTTTAGACAATATTTTACATACTATAAGTAGTTTGATTTAGCAGGATCATTAGTCATGAACTTATTGCTTATACACATTTTTATGGCTCAGTCTTTCTAGACAACTGATAGAGTTTTTATAATAACTTTCATTCTACATATTGAAATGGAATAAGAAAAGATTTATTAGAAACTAAATGCCACTATCTTTCTGTTGATATATTACATGATAAGTTTTATTTAATTAAACTGCTCCAAATATTCAGAAACTCATCAGCTGTGAATGAGTTCTGCAACACGACTGTTTCAACCAACATGCAATGTTTTTATAATCATTTTCATTCTACATATTAAAATAGAATAAGAAAATATGTATTAGAAACTAGACTCCACTACCTTTCCATTGATATATTATATGATAAGTTTTATTTAACTAAACTGTTCTAGATATTCAAAAACTCATCAGCTGTGAGTGAGTTCTGCAGCACGACAGTTTCGACCAATATGGAATGTTTCAGTCGTAACTTAAGGTACAGGTACCGATAAGGACATGGTATGAACCGTTGGAAAGTAGACTTGTATTTCCAATGGTATATAATATGATACTATTTAACCCTAACACACTGATAAAATGAGCCCAATTTTACAGGTTATTCTGTTTAACAGATTTCTGCACATATTGGGAAGATTCTCTATTTTACTCAAGATGATGGTTTTGTCCAGAAATTTTTACAAGAAAATATAGGAAAAAAGTATATTGAAGACTCCTTTAAATGATAGAAGTTAATCACTACATATCATGAGGATTTTTCTGAAAATTGAGAAAATTGAAAGATCAAGATGGAATCTCCCTCACCTAGATTTTCTTCTCTTCGAAGTAGTTGTGCCTCCGCCTTGCCGCCGGTACCATGATCGGCCATCCCTATGAAAAGAGAGGGAAAGAATTAGTGGAACTTAAAGAGAGATACAAGTTAGGATTTGATCTACTTACAATTAGGAAAGAGAATGTATGAAGTAACAAAAATTAAGAATTTACACCTCCTCCATGTCGGTCGCCCTCCCGGCCTCGCACCCCGCCCGGCCCTGCGTCGCCGGTACGATCTCCGACGCGGCCGCGCGCGCGCCCCAGGGCAAGCCACGCCCTTGCTTCAGAGAGTGGAAGAGAAGATTAGGGGAGAGGAAAAAAATAGAAAGAGATAGAATGAGAAATTGAGAGAGGGAGAGTGTAGATCTAAGATTTGATATTAGGGATGATGAAGATAAGAAGAGAGATGAGAAATATTCATCTCTTAATTAGTACAAACCCCCTATCACAATACATATTACCAAATTAATTTATCTCCTTTTTTCTTCTCATGCCACATGTAATCACATAGTTCAAGGCAAATCTCAACCCTTCATCATCCCCTCTCATGCATACCTACTCCCTCCACTAACTCTCTTTCTATTTTAAATTTTGCATTTACAAATATGATGATATTTTGTATGTCACTTACACACACACATATCCATTTACATATACAGGTCCATACACTTATACACACTTTATTCATATTTGTCAAATTTTCAATTCACTAAAATTCTTTCCCACATAAATTTGAAAGTATTCATTATAAAAAATACTTGATTTCATCCTCACCCTACTAAAATTGTATACTCCCTTGAACCAAGAGTTAAAATTTTAAATAAATCATGTTAATTTAATCACCAGGGTGTTACGGTGATTTAATAATCAGGGTGTTACACCTTGGCGGTTACCTATATATATATTACCTACACACACACACATTATTGCACACACACACACATACACACACACACATAGAGAGAGAGGTAAACTTTTGTCATTCCGTAAGGATTCGAGCCTGAATTCTTCCCACTCAAATACAACCCTCCGACATTCGAATACAAGATCCACTTCGTTGAAGTTAGTCTATATTATTTCAAGTATTATATACCAAAAATTAAGTATTTTGAATTTTTTCCCCCTCCATCAAGTGGTACAAAATGGACGGCTGAAATGGTGAACTGGTTAGATCTATGTCTTTAGACATACAAATTTTCGATCCGGCTATTTGATCATGATCTAAACATTTAAAAACCCTTATAAACTAATTTTTGTTATGTTTTAAATGTTCTACACCGTTAAACTAACCAACTCACTATTTAGGCCGTCCGTTCTTCCCCTACTTGATGGTTGTATAATTTGCACCAATTTTGGGTATCTAGATAGTGAAACGAGTTGGGGGTCTTTCGATAGCATGATTAATGAGTTTACACAATTTATATCGTGATTATCAAACTTACACAACTTTTATCGTGATTATCAAGCTTACTCTGTTAGCACTATGATCAACAAGCTTACTCAGTTAATAATATGATTAGCAAGCTTACTTGATTAACATCATGATTAGCAAGTTACTCAATTAATATCATGCTTAACGAGTTTCCGATAAGATATGGGGAACAAAATTATTAAAGTTCAACCATGAAAATTAAGCGAAAACAAGAGGAAAACTTTACTAACTCTCAACTCGGCGATTTTTTGATATCGATGAAATTCACACAATCACCGCAACAATTTCCTATTTAATATTATATATATCAGAAATCAGGGTTAACATGTAATTATTAATAAAAAAATTTAATTAACAAACAAGAGGTGGTAGCTTACCTCTTAATTGATTAATACTTGATTACTAAAATCCCCAAACGCACACCTCCGCTTCCTCCTCTTTTTTATCTAATTAATCAACACTAAGCACCTCCACCTCCTCCTTTTTCTAATTAATCAGCACCAAGAACCTCCACCTTCTCCTTTTCTAATTAATCAACACCAAGTACCTCCATTTTCTCCTTTTTCTTACTCATGCACAAGGTTGGTCGAGCCACTTGGCTCAGGTTTCGATCTCGGGCTGAGCCTGGTCTGACCGAGCACTAATTGGAGAAGAAAAGAAGAGAAAAAGAGAAGAAAAAAGGGCAAATAAAAGAAAATAAAAGAAAAAAAGATTAATTGAAGATGAAATTTAGGGAAGAGAGACTTTCTAGGGTTTTACTCAATTGGAAAAGTGTGAGAGAGAAAGTTGAGAATTTCTTAGGTGAATAGTAGCTCAAGAGAGTAGATAAATAATTGAGATAATTAGGGATAATATACTATTTAAGAGAATTCTCTCACTCTCTCTCTCTCTCTCACCACCAACTCTTTAAACTCTCCACTAATTCACAAATGAGAATACCCACCCACTCTCTCCCTCCATAACTCTTGTCTTTATTCATATGCGTATGTGTGTGTGGGGAGGGGGGGTTTACTGTACCTCAGCAAACAGCTGAGAGAGTTTCTCAGCCGGCATGACATGGCTTCATATTAGCCGCAGAGAAGTCAAAAATTTATGTAGTAAAAGGAAACTCTCAACCACTTTTCGTTGCCCAATGACTAAAATACCCTCAGTTTCACTTTTACCCTGGCTACAATTGTTCCTCTACTAAAAAAATTACAGATCTGAAAATTTTGAGTTTTTTCAAACAAAAAAATTACAGATCTTGATTACTAAATTTTTGAAAAAAAAAATTATTTTAAAAGATACAACCATGGTCACATTAATATCAAGTTTTTTGAAAGATATTTTAATCACAATAAAAATCTATTACTGTGACTTGAAACAATTTATTTTATTTTATTTTTTGGTTTTCTGAAACTGCAATCGAATTCGCAGTTTCTGAAAAGAAAAATTTTGGATTTAAATTTTTAATATCATTTTCACTTTTTAGATTTATTTTTGTTTTACATTGCGACCTTTGGTCGCAGTATTATAGCCTTTTTTATTTTTTCGATTAGGATCACAGTATTTTTTCGACATTGCTAAAGCTAAATAGGATACTGCGCTGTGGTCGCAGTCTTATGAAATAAGAGTCGCGGTCAATTGAAACAGTGACAATAATCTCGTAAGTTAATTAATTAAGATGATTAGAAGATTGCGACTTCGGTCGCAGTCTTATGTAACAACAGTCTCTTTGAGAATGTTTTGTTTGATAATAATGCGACCTTGGTCATAATATTTTTTATTAAGTAATCTAAATAGAATACTGCGACCATGATCGTATTCTTATGAAACAAGAGACATAGTCAATGAAGCAATGAATAAGGTCTCGAAAGTTAAGTAATTATGATGGTTCGAATACTGCGACCGAAAACTGTGACATTGGTGGCGGTCTTATATAATAGCAGTCTTTTTGAAAAGTTTTGTTTGATAACACTGCGACCTTGGTCGCAGTATTTTATAACTTATTTCTCATTTTTGTGACCAAGGTCGCAGTCTTTTTATTAATAAATTTTAATTGGCGCGACTTTGGTCGCTGTCTTGTAAAACAAATGGTTTTGAAGATGAAATTTCATACCGCGACTATGAACACAGAATTCAATTTTATCTGACAATTTATTATTATGAACGTGACTAAAATCGCAGTCATGATGAAAAGGACAGCTTTTAAAATAATTTTTTCCTGCGACTTCAGTAACATCTCTGATAGATTGGTTATATATTTATGTATATTTTATTTTGTCTTTCAGATTTTAAATCGAATAGCCAATATTTCTGATGATAAAAAATTTTAGATAGGTTTTCTTTGGAAGAAGAAGAAGAAGAAGAGAAGAATCACGATGAAAATATTGAAGCTGACATCCCGAGAGAATATGAACCTGTCAAAATAGCTGCTAGAGATCTAGGTCTGCAACTAAAAATTAATATCTGATCCCGCTCTCGCTTTTTTAGAACGACATTCTCTACAGGTCAAATATCTAGATCTGATAGCGTGAGGAGACACAGAGAGATAGACGTATAAAAGGGAAGAAAAAATAATAATAAAGAATATAAAACTAAAACATCATTCCAAGAAAAGACAAACGATAGGGTTTTTAGTAATTTCAATGATTTTCAAAAGCGAGGCGTTATTTTAAATTGTCGAATTATGTGGCTCATAATGTGCCACCTCACCGCAGGCTGAGAGGAATTCTTGGCTGTCGGCTGATATACATATTTTTTTTGTGTGTATAAAGATAGTCTTTATATATATAGAGAGAGAGTTGTAGAGTTGTGCCCTTCCAAAAAGATTTGCCGAATCCCTCCCACTCAAATACTAACATCAGACATTCGAATACGAGATTCACTCCGTTGAAGTTGATCTATATTATTTCATGTATCTATAAATTAAAAATCAAGTATTTGAATACTTTTTGCCCTTGCATCAAGTAGGAAAAAACGAACAGCCTAAATAGTGAACTGGTTAGTTTAAAGGTGTATAACATTTAAAATCTAACAAAAATTGGTTTATATGGATTTTTAAATGTTTAGATCATAATCAAATGGTCGGATTGAGAATTTGTACATCTAAAGACATAAATTTAATTAACTCACTACTTTCGGCCGTCCATTTTGCGTTGCTTGATGGATGGGAAAAATATTCAAAACACTTGATTTTTTGTTTATAGATACTTGAAATAATATAAATAAACTGCAACAGAGTAGATCTTGTATTCGAATGTCGAAGGGTTGTATTTGAGTTGAAAGGAATGAGACCCAAATCCTTTTGGAAGGATTCAAGTCTCTCTCTATGTGTGTGTGTGTGTAGAGTTATAATACACATGGGGCTGTTTGGTTGCAAGGAAGTGGACGGAAGTAAGGAAATAAAGAAGTATAATTGCTCAGTTCCCTATCTATTCAAACACCGGAAAAGGAAGATAAGAAAACTCCTTTTCCTTTTCTCTTTTCTCTTTTACACAATCATTTCCTCACTTCCAGAGTGCTACAGTTAATTTTGTGGTCATGTAAATCTCATTTGTAATAAGTTGTAGCACAAAACAGTTAATTTTTTGATCATGTAAATCTCACTTGCATTCTAATTACAGTCCATTTTTATTTTTCTTAATTAATTTTTATTTTAGTATTATTTTACGGTCAACTTTGTGGTCAACTTTTCACTTCTACTTTCACATTACCTCCAAACACTGAAAAAGACAAAACATTTTCCAAACCACACTTCCCAACAATATCCAAACACCGGAAAACTTACTAACCAATTCCAAGTTCCAAAGGGAATTATTATCACTTCCTCAATTCCTCACTTCCTCACTTTCACCCTTAACCAAACAAGCCCATAGGTGTAACTAAGTTAAGTTACACACACCTCTTTCCACCACAAAAAAAATTGCTTGGTGAAATACAACCAAAAATTAATGTGAGTGATCCCCACAAGGTGTTTAAAAAATATTTCTTTTGTGGTGAAAAGAGGTGTGTGTGTGTGTAACTTAACTTAGTTATGTGCATTGTAACTTTATCATACACACACACACATATATAGAGAGAGAAATATTTATCTAAGTTGCCATCTAAGAGAATTCTCTTAGATGACGGCTCAAAACTCATGGCGGCTCAAAACTCTAACATCTTGATATTTTTCATAACCCGATCGCACAATATGATATTCATATATTAAGATGCGTGCTTATAAAAAATTGCGTGATTTGGAGTTCGTTTTATCATGTATCAAATTGTCGCATTTGTTGTATTGTTGAAAAATCGTTAAATTTTTATCCATTTATTTCATGATCAAATGAATTCTAAATCACGTGATTTTTTATAATTACACATCTTAACACATGAATATCATATTGTGTAGTCGAGTCATGAAATTTTTTGAAATATGGAGTTTTGAGCCGGCATTTTAAAAAAATTCTTTTAGATGAAAACTTAGATACATGTTCCTCACGCGCGCACATATACACACAAACATACATATGATACTTGTATTTATTCCTTCTTACTCTACGTACATATCAAAATACAGTTAGAGCTTAAATACAATTAATTGTTAATTAACTAAATAATCAAATTTCTATCAAGTGAGAGTAATTAAATTATCGACTCAAATTGTTCTATATGTATATACACTCATACATTAATCAAATATTAAAATATTAATTAGAGTTTAATAATTTGGGTGTTACATTTTACCACATTATGAGTGGTTTTTTTTACTGAATTTACTCAAGTGAAGGATTTATTCATTTCAACAGAGCAAACAGTTTATTTGAATGGTTGGCCGTCCAAAAAGATATTTTGTTTAGCAATTTATCAATACTGGTATTTTTATTCTTATATTCATGTTTAATAACCAATATTAGATGTCCCCCGACCCCCAGCTCTAATTTTTTTTCATAGGGCATGTTTGTTTCGTTGCAAAACGTCGCAAGTCGTAAGTCGTAAAATGAGAATGGAAAAAGTGAACTGTAGCAGAGAAAATATATTGTGTTTTACGGTGTTTGGTTGATAAAGTGAAGTGTAAATAGAAAAGTATATTGTGTTTTACGGTGTTTGGTTGATAAAGTGAAAGTGTAAATGGTAAAGTATATTGTGTTTTACGGTGTTTGGTTGGTAATGTAAAAGTGTAAGTGGAAAAGATGACCACAAAATTAACTGTAGCAGTGATTTAAATATTATAAATATTATTAAATTAAATCTACTATTGCAAATTAAATTGTATTAATAAATTTGAGATAAAAAATTAATAATCTTAATATTTTATTATAACAATAATATTAATAAAATATTAGTATAAATAATAAAATATTACTAAAATATTAACTAAATAAATAATATAAAATTTAAGAAAATCTAAAGAACATTAATAAAATTTTAAGAATACTAATAAAATATAAATATTAAAAAATCTTACAAAATAATAAAATATAGTTATAATATTATAATATTAAAAATACTTGAAAATTATTATAATATAAATTTTATTATAATATTATTGTAATATTATAGAAATATAAAATTAACAAAGTAAAATATAATTATAATTTAATAATAAATTATCATTATATTATTATTATACTGAATTATTATTACAATATTAACATAATAAAATATTAATATAATAATAAAATATATTATGATATTAATAAAGTAATTTTTTATATTAAAAAATAATTAATTAAATATATAGTAAAGTATAATATTGTTATATTAATAAAATATTAACTCTAAATAAAATAATAAAAAAATGGAATAAGTATTAATAAAATAATAAAGTATTAAATAAAATATTAAATAAAAAATATTAAATTAAATATTAAATATTAAAACAATATTAAAAATAATAAAAAAATTAAAGATTAAAAATATAAAAAATTAAATAATTAAATAAGAAATTGAACACTTTTTAAAATATTAAATATTTAATAATATTAAATTATATATTGATTATCAAGTAACTGTTTTGAACTATAAGTGTACTACAAGTGAAAGTTATATGACCACAAAATTAACTGTAGCAACTGCAAGTAGGAAAATATGAGTATAAAAGTGAGATTTACATGACCACAAATTTAACTGTAGCAACTGCAAGTGGGAAAAGAAGAGTTGCATTTTGCAACTTATTTTTCAGCGAAACAAACAACAGAAAATGGAAAAGAAGTTTTACCACTTGCGTTTTGCGACGTTTTGCGGCGAAACAAACACACCCATAACGTTGATTCTGAGCAATTTAATGCTGTGTTCCCCATCTGAAGGCGAAGAATGGTTCCACAACTTCCACTGGAGTTTATATTCATGCCACAAAAAAAAAAAAAAAAAAAAAAAAAAAAAAAAAAAAAAAAAGAAAAAGAAGCAGAAAAACAGAAAAAATCCATTACCATTGTATCATTATGATCGATTGCCATATGTCTCTTGGGGGCTATTTCTTTACCCTGTAAATTAATGGAAAATTCAATTTTTATCTCTAACATTTATTTCCCACATTCTATTCAGTCTATTTGTTTGTTGTGACGCCGAGGGGAAATTTTAGCCTCTACCTCAATTTTTTACATGAATAATATAATGTCAAATTTTAGAGCATTTTGTTCCGAAAATACCTAAAATCTGACATGTGAAGATCTAACGCGTTTCTGTCACTCGGTATTCCAGCAGCCAAACAGTCCCTTAATAGCTCGCCAAAATCCGTCAGACCTATGTCCCTGTTGTAAACAGATTTGGTTTTATGTGCATGAGCAACACATACATACTATAAAGGAGCGAATCATGTCTCGATACGGGAATAAAATCGTATCAATAAAATGCCAGATTTCAAGGAGGAAAACTTTAAATCTTTAAACTTCTTATAATATTATAAGAAGTTCAATTTCACGTGTCTTAAAGGGATTGACCTTATGTATGTGTGGCTCATACAACGGGTTCGTTTCATGGGATTCGATTCATGTGTGTGACCACGTACATACAATAAGAGAGTCAATGCTGTGTTAAAATATGAATTAGAACTCTTATAATCTCTTATGATATGTGTGTGAGACCCACACACATAACATATTATAAGAAGATCGATGCACATATCAATATCAATATCAGATTGGCCCTCTTATTTCACACACATACACATGAATCGAACCCTTTGTAAACAGACACTTTCGCATCTTGCAAACGCCCACAAAATTACAACCCAGTGGCATTTCCGGAATATCAACCACATAATAATATCCCCTCCCCTCCTGTCAATTTCGATCCTAAACCGGGCATCTCCTCGGCCAAATGGACAATGGACAATGAGCAGCAGCAGATATTTGCCACGCCTCTCTTGTGTTCTTTCTCAGAGAAAGAGAAAGAGAGAAGGGAAAAAATTGAAAGAAAAAAAAATTAAATGTGAAAAAAAAACAGCTCTCTTCTCTTCTCTCTCTAGAATGCAAGATTTCCAACAGATCCCGGGCTTAACGGGTCGGATTTTTACCGGATCCGACGCCGCCACCCGCCGCCTCCGCAACTACCCATCATCGTCTTCCTCCACCTCCTCGACCCAACTAGAGCAGCAGCAGCGGCAGCAGTTACAGTCCCGATCAAGTGTCCCCGCTGCGACTCGAGCAACACCAAGTTCTGCTACTACAACAACTATAACCTCTCGCAGCCCCGCCACTTCTGCAAGTCCTGCCGTCGCTACTGGACTAAGGGCGGCGTCCTCCGCAACGTCCCCGTCGGCGGCGGCTGCCGCAAGAACTCCAAGCGCTCCTCCAAATCGTCCAAATCCGACAAGGACCGCCGCAAGCCCGCCACCGCCCCCTCCGGATCCAGCTCCGAGTCCTCCTCCACCCTCACCGCCTCCAACCCCAATCCTCATCCTAACCCTAAACGTAACCCCAACCTGGATCCGATCCTCGAGCAGGAGCAGCCCATGTTCCCCGACACCCCCGCCAGCTTCACCAGCCTGATGGCCGGGCGGTGGAGGGGTTCAACTTCTCGGATCCGGCCTGCTGCCGCCTGGGTTTCGGGTTTCGGACCCGGAACCCGCCGTTAAGCAGAAGGAACGGCAGGTGATGGATCCGAGTCCGAATCTCGATTTGCAGGGGTTTCAGGCGCAGGGGAAAGAAGCGGGGCTTAGTGGGTTGGATTGGGGGGCGGGCGGGTCGGTGCATTCGGGTTCGCTGTTTGATATTACGAGCTCCGTTGATCCGGCGGTGTACTGGAACCAGAGCCACTGGGGTGACACTGATCCTTTTCTCTATTTGCCTTGATTATAATCATTATCTTGATTATTATTATTGGGCTAGAGAAATAGGTTTTACTATGTAAATTTTTTTTTCTTATTTACATCTTGTTTTTTTACTGCAAGGTATGGTTTTTTCTTGATAGCGATTGGTCGGTGCGACTAACCTCGGATGTTTTTAATCTTTTTATATATAGGATTAATAGGAACATAGTATTATTATATAGGAAGAAATATTTTCTTTTCCCCGCCGCCCTTTATTTTGATTTCAAGTTGTCATTTGTGTTCCTGGTAACTTTGTGCTGAGATCACAAATTAATCTTTAAGTTCTTGTTTGATTTACTTATTTTATCTTTTTCACCTGGTTCTTCTTTTAATTTTTGTTCTAATCAGCAATGACAATGGCACACAAAAACTGCTATCCACAAACAGGACCGCAAGAAGTGAATTTAATATATTTTTTTTTTCATGAAAAAATGTAACACAAAACTCAAGTAGTAAATAAAATTTCTTAGTTGTTTAGCGGGAGTTTGTTGTTATTTGTATGACGTATTAGTTGAGCATTGGTCTCATCTCATCAGCAAAATCTCGGCTGTTAGAGATATAGAGATTAAAAATAACGAGGGCGGTCAAAACGGGAGAAGACGACGGTAGGCCACGTCAGCATATATCGGTTTCTGAGGGCGACTTGACTCGGGGGGAGGAGAGGGGGACCGCTGCTGGCTGCATGCTAAGGTGCGCTGCGCTCATCGTACAGGAGCGCCCACCCACCAACCCATGCGCGGTGACGTACGTCGCCCGCGTTGTGCGCCCCTCGCGTGGGCGGATGGTGTCCACGTGTCGAAAAGCGGTTGGTTGTGCTAGGCCGGTAAGGTGGGGCCCGGGGTGCGGCTCCTGACATAGAGTGCGCGGTAAGGGTGCCATCGGATACGGATTATCCGCGGATATCCGCATCCGAATCCGCCTCCAATCCGGATACGGATATCATTTTTTCACATCCGTCAATATTCGTATTCGTATCCGTATCCGAAAGGTAGGTGCGGATACGGATATGGTAAACGTAATATCTTATTCGTATCCGATCCGATATCCGAATGTTGCGTGCTTCATAATGATATCGGTATGGAGGAGAGTGTTCTTCAATGGAATAAGGCATTAAATTTTGATATTTTGAGTTGGTGAAAAAGTAATAATGGAAAGTATTCAATTCTTGCAAGAGTAACACAAGATATTTTGAGTATTTCGACATCAATCATGACATCCGAATCGACATTTAGCACCGGAGGATGTGTAATTTATTGTTATAGAAGTCGAATGACTATGAATACGATGAATGTATTGATATGTACACAATAATATCATAGTATGTATCACATTTAATATTATAGTAGATGAGATAAAAAGTAATATAAGTCTTTCTGTTTAATTTATCATTAACCATATCCATTTTTTACATATCCGATTAGTATCCACATCCGATCCGCTAATATCCGATTTATATCTGATATCCGATTTTGGCGGATACGGATATCATTTTTCCACATCCGCCAATATCCGTATCCGTATCCGTATCCGAAGGTTGGGTGCGGATATGAATATGATAGAGGTAATATCCGATCCGTATCCGATCCGATGGCACTCCTAGTGCGCGGGGTGAGCTACAACAGTGGTCTGATCGGGTCGGGTCGGGTCGGGTTCGTACGCGCGCGAGTCAGAGATGGGGCGTGGAGCGGTTTGGACCAGGCGTGGGTCCCACCGACCGACCGAGAATCCTGCTGCTGCTGGTGCTGCTACTGTGTATGATGTGCTGTGGGTACACTGAAGGATCTGGCACCGCAGAACAGGTCCACCGTACGTACGTGTACCGCACCGCCTCTGACATTTGGTCCATCCTTTTTGGCTCTTGTTCCCACTTGGTCCTGAACCTTAACTCCATTTCTTTTTCTTTAAAATTATATGAATTTGTTTGTCATTGTACTTGTTTTTGGTTAGTTCTTTTTAAAAAAAGAATGTACTCTTCATCAAGTTTTGCTTCGCTTCTATAAATAAAAATATCTTTTTTGGTTTGCTCGGCTCATTATGAGTGTAGTTAAAATTTTCTAGTAATTTAAGTCGGCCATAAAAAAATACCATCAATCCAGCAAATAGCTTGATAACCTTCATCACTAACTAAAATTATCTTTTTAGTTTTCCAATCAATCCTTTTTTTGGCTCTTTTTTCTTTGAATCTACATGTGAATCGATAGGATTCATCTTCTTAATGTCTCCCTCCCAACTCTCACCAATCAATAGCATTCCATTGCAACCCCAAGAGTAGGGGGGGCAATTCAGACCCGACCCGTCAGACCCGACCCGATCCGACCCAGAGTAAGTGGGTATGGGTTTGAGCTATACGGGTTTGGGTCGTAATCGGGTCGACCCACCAAACCCGATTAATAAATGGGTCGGGTCGACCCAAACCCACCAAACCCACTAAGACCCGCTAAGACCCATTTACCTTTTTATATTTTTGATCCAGAGATTTTTTTTTGGGAATCATTTATCATTTCCGCTCAGGGACTTCATAATTTAGCTCTCCATCCTTTCTTCATCAAAATCCAATACACCATACACATTGCACAATCTTCTATGAAAAACCTAAAGCCCTTTAATTTTAACTACATTCTCATAAATAAACAAAATTATATTGCATAAACAATCCTGAGTTTGTCTCAATCCCACTAATACTTTCACCTTTATTTCAGAGAATAAGAAGCATTGCATTTGATATACATGATTTTATGATTTTTAACTTATTGAAACCAACATTTGCCACTGTCATCTACTTATAGAATGTAAGAACAAGGTTCCTACAAAACATTTACCGCTAACGGGTCGACCCGACCCGGCCGACCCATTTAGTTAAATGGGTCAAATGGGTCGGGTCGGGTCGACCCACATAATACTGGGTCGGGTTTGGGTTTGGATTTTTGACCCATATAAATAAATGGGTCGACCCGACCCGATTATGGGTCGACCCATTTAAGACCCGACCCAATTAGACCCGACCCGACCCAATTGCCACCCCTACCCAAGAGCTGAGGGGTATATATATTCATACAAAGCGCCCTTATTGTTTTAATAGGGTGTAGAGGAATTGCACTACTGCCAACTCTTGCTTTAACGACGTGTTATGTTATGCCCTTGTTTTGGTTTAACGCTATTTTCACGGGGTTCGGTTCATGTGTGTGAACCACACACACATACAATAAAAGAGTCAATCCCGTGTTAACATATGTATTGGACCTCTCATAATTTCTTATAATATGTATGTGAGAGTCACACACATAACATATTATAAAAGAATCAATATATGTGTCAATGCGTGATTGGCTTTTTTACTGTATGTGTATGTGTGTGTGGCTCACACACATGAACCGAACCCATTTTGGTTAGGAGTGGAGTTTAGTTATTACAAATCTTAGGCTTGAAATTTGACTAAAGTCTTTGTTAAAAGAAATTTATTTCCACTCTCTGAGAAAAGGTCCCTTTGTCGAACCTCCTGGTGCTTTTTCAATTTCAAAACCCTGCAAAGATGAAACTTTGTCGCCTGAGCACTCTGTCTCCGGACTTCATAATCACATGAGTATTCGATTGGGATTAAATATTTAAAATATTTCTTTGAAGTGAGTCAGAACCTATTGATGCAAGTCATGTGAGGCGCATTAAATGCGTGCAGAAAAAAGTGAACAGTTCTAGATAGAATCAAAATTGTCACCTGGTGCAGGAAAAGATGCAAGCTGAGAAAGTGTCTACATGTCCTCGAATTTTATCCATAGGTAGCTGCATTATAGGATTTTTTTTTTTTTTTAATAAAAGCTTGAATAATGTGAGATTTGTAAGATTTAAGATTTTAGTAGCATTTAATATTGGTATTACTGGTGTTAGATATTCACTATGCTTATTTTACGAGAAATTATCTATATTTTCTTATTTAATAATTATTTAGCAAAAGAAAAATAAGAAATTTTCTATTCAATTTTTTCTTGTAAAAACATTGGGTTATTTTTTTTCTTTTAGACTATTATTTTTTCTTACAAATTTGAATTTTTAAATTCTTTTATTACAACAGTGTTCATAATAAGTAGTCTCACTAATTTGAGGATAATAAATATATTGAATTAAAGGTGGATAATTTGATATGAAATGTAAACATACTAAATAAATGCGAACATATTTATATAATAAGTAGAACTAAAATTGTCCACTTTTAATAGTCAGTTTTATACTTGAGCTTACTCTATCAACCTATAGATCAACTTGTTCATATTATTGTCAGTCTATTCACCAATAGATTAACTTGTCCACTGGTTACTGACATTGACCACCACAATTTAGTTGTCCACTTGTATATGAAAATTGTCCAAATATTTTCAATATGCCACCTATAGGTCAAATTGTCCACTAGTATCTAAAATTGTTCATATTATTTATCAATTTATAAAAGTGGATAGTTTTAGTTTCATTTTTCCTACAAAATTGTCTAGTATATCTACATTTTATATAATTTTTTTCATCTTTTAGTTCAACATATTTATTATTCTCAAATTAGTGAAAACACTTGTTGGTATCATTGTTGTAATAAAAGAATTCAAAATTTTAAATTAAAAAATAATATTCTAATTTTTTTACAAGAAAAAAACTAAATAGAATTTTTTATTTTGCTAATTAAATATTACACAAGATAAAAAATAGATAATTTCATATAAAATAAGCATATTAAATATCTAAGACCAGGAATACAAGCATTAAATGCTATTAAAACCTAAAATCTCATATTATTCAAGGTTTTATTTAGAAAAATTCCTATAACACAGCTATAGGTGGGCATATTCAATATATATATGAATAGTTTCTGAGCTTTAACCTTTTTTCTGCAGCAGATGAGCAAATTTGTTGTTATATGTAGACACTTTTAGAAATTGTTCACCTTTTTATTTATTTTAGACGTAACTAATGCGCTCACATAGCTTGCGTCTCCGACCCATTTCAAATGGTCAATACATAAATTATGATTGTATTCTCATATTCTTTTTGTGACAAGAGCTAAGCACATAAATTCTGGGGTCAAGAGGTTTTTGATGCGTGAAAAAACATTATGGGTTGACAAGGGGAAAATTTCTCGAGGGGGTGGAAATAAGTTTCCCTGAAAGATATTATAGAAAAAAAAAAAAACTTGCTTTCAAGATACTCAATCTCTAAACTCATACCTAGCTAGCTAGCTTGTATATGTGAGTAGATGGGTAGGGGGCATCCAAAACAAGTCAGGCAAATATTTCTCTCTTTGCTTGTTGCGTGCTGTAGGGGAGAGAATAAGATTGACGAAAAAGTATTTTCTGTTTTCGATATTAAGTACTTGGAAGAAAATCACAAGAAAAAGAATTGCTCCATTGAAGCTCAATTTTTGACTGAATTAAGATTTTCCAAGATTGAACACTGATAATTTGGAGAAGAAAAGGATCCATTATATATATTCATAAAGCAATTATATCAATATATATATATATATATATATATATATATATATATATATATATATATATATATATATATATATATATATATATATATATGCAAGAGAAAGTAGATACATAAAAAAATGAGTAGTAAGATAAAGTAACTAAAGATAAGGGTATCTAACAATAGAATAAATATATATAAAGATAGAAGTATCTAACACCCACCTCAAACTCACGGTGGATCAAACATCGAGAGTTTGAACAAAATCTTACGAAACTTATGAGAGGTTTTTGATGAGATTGTCGATGGAGCAAATAGCGATCGAGGGTGGTGTAGCGAGGTCCAGGTGTCCAAGAAGACGACGAGCTTCATACGGCGAGATCTAGATGGATCAGGTAGAGCGAGATCCAGAAGGATCAGGTGAGAAGGCGAGATCCGGATGGATCAGGCAGGACGAGATCTAGATGGATCCGGCATCAGATGAGAGGACGAGTGTAACGGTCCCAGTTTAATAAATCCTCAATTTACATAACATCCACCTTACAAAAGCCGATTAATCAAATTATTTCCTTATTTCTTAAAATTTCGGCAGCACCTCCTTTGTAAATACTGGTCGGATATAATATCCAATACAGATATGATATATTTCGGCTAACATCAGCCTACTTATTCTTATTCCAACCATAAAACTCTATTCAACATCATCCACACAATCATAAAAGTATTTCGGCTTGACATCGCCTACTTATGGAGAAACATAACGATATGAATTCTAGAGTTTCTTTCTATTAGTCCATAGAGTCTCGGAAATGACAACTCTCAATCTCACATGGTATCATGTTGATAACTACACTTCTTCTTATTACTACAACCCAATACAAGATATCTCGAGTGCCAACATGAAATGAAACTACTACAAGATTCTCCAAATATGAAAATATATATATACAAGGTTAACAGTCTCTCTCAAGGCCCACATGCATCATTCACAAACCCAAGTGTCCCAAAATACAAGAGTTGAATTGGCTCAGAACGAACCCTATGCAGCATAACCCTGCCCCCTGCCTCCAAGCAACCTGCAGTAAAACAGTCTGTGGGAGGGTGAGCTCGACAGCTCAGTGAGTGAGTCAGGAAATAAATCAAGAAATGATGATATCACGAAGAGAGAATATGAATATTCTTGCTACGAAAGAAACCTGAATAGTAAGAAGGCAAGAATAGAAGACATCCGATAGTTTAATAATTGAGGTCTCAGCCTTTAAAATTTCTGAGGATGGTCAGATTTTTATGATCGTATTCCCAATTTCCTTTTTTTTTTTTTTCCGACTTTATGTGATAAGGTCTATTAGTTACATAATCAAACTCTCTCGTCTTATGTGTACATAGTGTGTATTACCCACGTACCTGGTGTTTCACGCTATCATACATTAACCACAAGAGTTATGTCATGAACCTAGTTTATGCATTCAATTAACACTTGCATCACAAGCCATAATTATATAACATAAAATCATATCATATCTTTCATAATGCGATAACGCGTCACATTTCAAGTAATACACGGATTCACATGCACACTTACACCCAATAAATGGTATTCATTTTAATCAGCTAAAATTTGTATTCTGATGGGTTTTCCTTGTCATATACGATACACATTCAACATACCCCTAGTGTCACACACACACATACACATACACATTTGTATTACACATAACCATTCATTCACAATCATTTGTAAGGATGCAATTAAATGTATATCATAGCACCGTCTTCGCACTCCGCCCGTGCCATACGGGTCCCTTCCTCCCAATATAATATATGTAGCATGTATATACAACAATAACACCGTCTTCCCCCCTCCTACCGGTTCTCGCACGGCCCCTTCCTCCAATATATATATATATATGTGTGTATTTGTCAAATCCCCGTCTTCCCCCCTCCTACCGGCTCCCGCCCGGCCCCTTCCTCCTCTTATATAGTGCATCATGCAAACTTAAGTTATAATATTCATACAAGCAATATAAAACTAGTTTACATGTCATGCCCGAAATGATATGCAACAATAAGAAAGAAGACATGTGCTTGGGGTTTACCCAATATCATAGTAACCACACAATAACCAACACCTCCAGTTTCATAAGATTCATGTATCATGCACATCAATTCCCTTACAAAAGCAATCATACTCACAATTAATGTTTGTCTGTTAGATTGCATCATTACCGGAATATTCACACCAATTAATTAATCAGAACATGCCACTCAATTACATTAAGTACATAGATCAAGCGAGTATACACCCATCATATTCATATCAATCATAATGATTCTTATTCAGTGAGACACATGCCAATGCCCTTGTACACCATGTTTCAAAATTCTACATTAAATGCAACAATTATTACACAAGGTTGTGTTCAGCTCTAAGCCTGCCTTACTATCCCTTTATCTTATACCATGGTAAATGTGTGAAGATATATAATATGGGTGCTTTCTATGTAATGCTCTAAATGTATTTGAACAGTGGAACGATCATGTTCACATGGTTCACACATGCATAACGACCAGATAGTACATATGTACATATGCCACATACCCATATTTCTCACTTTCAAATCTTCATGTACGAGATTTCAAACTATTCATTATTATGCCCATAGAGTTGATCATCGTCTCAGATAATCGGTTTATCCCTTTTTAACTAGAATAATATGAACGCCACAATCACACTTTAACCCCTAACGTAAATCAAGACATAATACTAAGAAATCCATTTGTGTCTAGATACACAATTATGCATGGATCAAGAGTTCAAGGTTTGTCTGAAGTTCAACTATATATATAAAAAAATGCTCAACCTTGTTTTATACCCAATGTGCCGAAATTAAGATCTGAAGCCTGTTTATAACGGAAATAGTTATGTATGGCTTGGATTGGCTTGAGATTAAGTTCGGCTTGTTACAGCTCGAAATTAACTCAAGATTTCTCTTTAGTTCGAACTAAAAATTTTGGTCTTGAACATGGGAGTATACTAGAGTGTCTAATCTGACAACACTTACCTCATAGTTACGTTCAAAAGTTCCGTTAACACAATTTCGTTACTCTAAAATTTATCTTTACGACTTACAAATTGTCTTCACCCATTCTTCAATTTTTTTTTTTATAAACACTCCTGAATGGATTTGGATCGACTACGATACACTTTGGGATACATCTAACTTGCTATTAAATAGCATTCCAATGGTCATATATATATATAGTGAAGTAGTTTCCGCATAGCGCTTAAATACTGCGGCCAATATTGTTAACCATGAAGATTCTTGAATGTCTAATATCAACTGGATAAAGGCATACTTCTTTGTGTAGTTCGACAAACAAGATTATTCACTCTATTGGTCAAACACTTGCATGGCTAATAATTGCATAAGTGGACGAGACCTGAGAGGAGAGTCGTTATAGAATAATATCTATGATTGGGCACATACCATTATGTGTGCGCGGTGCTTATCCTTAGAGTTTAACTATTAAAAGAATTGTGTAGCTGCAGGACAATCTATTAAATTGTATGTAAAAGGAGCACAACCCTTATTAAAGTTAGGAAAGTAACAGTCATAAATCGACTGAGGGTTAATCATTGATTTATTCATGCTAAAAGTGGATCCCCTCAACATCTAGAGTTTATGTAACACACATACGTGAAGCTAAGATGAGGATGCCGAGATATGTGAGTGGAATGTCAAAGGTATAGACAAGACTTACATGTAGCCAATACTGTTGGAGCCCGATGTCGATATGTATTTATAATTCCATTTCTATGCACAAGTCATATACTCTAAGTGGTAGACTCAGATGTTGTATCAACAACTTGGGACTTACCTAAAGGACGGAAATTTAGCGTAGTAGTTCATAAGAATATTATCAGGGGCTTCTTTATACTTAAATTCAAATTTTCCACTGGCTTTCATTTCTCCTTTGACACTATATTGTTAAGTAGTCGGATCATGAATGAAATGAGACTTTTATGTATTTATATTAGAATCCAGACTAAAGATCAGAAGTCTAATAGTAACATATCTAACAATTTTCCTCTTGTAACCATCATAGCTATGAAATCCAAGGCTTCCATTAACCACAACGATTCTCTTTCTATATCCTAACCACACTGGAAAATAACGAAACAGACAAGTAAAAGAAGGATTAAAATACATTTTCTTTTTAATTCTTCCTCGTATTTGTAGATATCTTTTATGTAGGTATTTAGCTACATCACAAATCCTGAAGGTCCATACATCAACTAATAGTGGTTAAACTCGTATCCTAACAATGTAAGCTACTCATTCTTCCTTAATAAAAATATGTCTTATTTCGTTACCACGATACCCGATACCTTTCTCTTGGATTACACACAAAATAAACCAAACGCAAGACCTTCGCCAAGAATTAGCATTGATAAAAAAAAAATCCAACAATCATCAATCAAAGAATCACGATTTCATCTTTCTAAATTTGAGAACCATAACATATAACTAGGTTAGGGAGTAAGATTATTTAGGGCAACCAATGTCGACAATCGCCTAGGTATACGAATCTAGGAAAAATGAAATGTAGTCTAATTAAATTCATGAGCTCATCAAACTAATTACACTTAAATTGAAGTGAGATAATCCCCTTCGCCACGTGATATGTCCTATAATACAACATTTACATCCCCCCACCAATATGTACTTGGATCAATACAATAATGTCCACCACAAGTTTAGGCCACTATACACTTTAAAAGTTATGAAATCTCAAAGTGCTTGCATGCATAGTTCAAGAAACATAATTTCTAATCAACCAAAAATCAAGATTTAGGGTTTCTCCAAAAGATATATTTTCAAACAAAGAGAAAAAGGGAAAAAAAAGAAACCCACTCACCAACCACAAAATCCGGCCGCCCAAGCCGACCGCCGCCGCCCTAGCCGACCGCCGCCCCTGGCCACGGCCCCTGGCCGCGCGCTGGGCGCGCTTGGCCGCGCGCGGGGCGCGCGCTGGGCGCGCCTGGCCGCTCCTGGCCGTGCGCGGGGCGCGCGCTGGCCGCGCCTGGCCGCTCCTGGCCGCTCCTGGCCGCCGTCCGACCTGCAAGAGAGGGAGAGAGAGAGAGAGAGAGAGAGAGAGAGAGAGAGATCTCTCAGATCTGAAAACAACTTGGGGCTCATCAAGAGGAGATGGAGGGTTGTGATTTACTAGATATTGGTGAAGGGAGTAGGTAAGTGGGTAGGTGGGATTCAATCTCAACCCTACATCCACATGAACTCTTCACCCATCATGTAAATTTAGAATTTACACAAATTAATTTTGTTAAACTTTGGTGTTCTCATGAAGTGTAGTCAAGAGTTAATATGAGACTTATACGCATGTATATACATCCCCAAAAATTATTATAACTATTATATATATCTATTTAACATGAAATTTTATTTAAATTCTTCCAACTACTCCATTTCAAATTTCCCCGATAATTTCCAAATTTATTATCACATAAATATAACCAATTCAAAATTTCCTGATATTCTTTATAATCTCAATAATCCAAGAATATAGTATTAAATCAGGGTTGAAAAAATTCGGGGTGTTACAACGAGATCCAGATAGATTATGGATCAGGCATGGTGAGATCCGAATGGATCAAGCAGAAGGAGATTTTTGTGAGCTCCTCGAACTCGACTGATGGCGTGCTGGAGGGCGGTCGATCATCTGAGTATGAAGAAAAATCCAAAAAGGCTAAATTAGAGCCCAAGAGGACCAACTTGATTAAAAAACCCAAGAGAGGTAAAATATATAAAGCCCAAGAAGTCCAAATTGATGAGAAAACCCAAGAGGGTTAAATTGATGAGAAAGCCCAAGAGGGCTAAAATAGGGCCCAAGATGGCGCAGATCGGATTCTGCAACATTAGACAAAAACGGGTGAGGAATCGACATCGGTGGATACGAAAGGATCAGTGAGGACTTGGAGGATGCACGAGGACGACGAGAAAAACTCTGATGTTATGTAGGCAAAAGTGGCCCGACGTTAGACACACACTATGCGAGTGCGGCCCAACGCAGGCTCGAGAATACTGAGAGAATTTCCGATCAACAGAGAAAAAATTGAGAGGATCTGATACCATGATAATTTGGAGAAGAAAAAGTTTCAGTATATTTATTCATAAAACAATTATAGATAAAAGAGAGAGTAGATAGATAAGAAAACGAGTAATACGATAAGGGTATCTAATAAGAGGATCAAGATATCTAAAAATAAGAGTATCTAACAAACACTATAATAAACACTATAATGTAAAATTTGGACAAATTCCAAGAAGAGTTGAGTGTACTCTTCATTTTTTGTGTTAGAATAGGGAAAATGGTACAAAAAATGCTAGAATTTTCTCTCTTTTTTTTTGCGTCATTTTCTTTCTTTTTTCCTTTCCGTTTTATGTTTCTTTTTGTCCCTTCTCTTTTTGTACATTAGACTGTAGCCGAAATTGAACCTGAATCTTCTCATAACTCACTCTCACTTCTCATCGGTTAATGAAGCCTCACAGACTCTCTTGTATTTTCTACGTGAAGCAACCAATAAAAGAATAACTTCGTGCTCATTTTCTTTTCCTTTCTCCCACTCTCACAAGCCAAGCACAGTAAATTAGAGCTGGGGGAAATTGCTCTTTACCCTGCTGTTTTGGCACTAACTAAAAACCTCGTATCTCGTCTTACACGTGTTGCGGCGACTCCGAAGTCTTGGACACAGCATGAGTGGCAACAAATAATGAGGTAATACATTGACGTCATATAATTAGCCACAACTAACCAAACGAAAAACTCATTAAACTGGCAACTTTCAGCAAAATTATTCAACTATTTGACTGCTGAGCAGGAGAAAAGAAGAAAAGGAACTATTTTAATTATTTGAATTATATCATTTTGATCACAAATAAACTTCAGAAAGAGTGACATGTAATGCATTTGTATTGTGTGCGACTTCCAGTCCAGAGTCATTGAAAATCATTGATCCATAGAAAATCTACACAATCACGGAGAAGTATTATAATACTCACGCTTGACTCCCAGAGTCCCACTAATGCCTACTACTTATAATTGCACATCAAATAATAACTCATCTGCATCACTATCAAAATGCAAAGCCGAACACAGAAGTCTTAAATTTACAACAAACTGGATATAAACCTTTATCTCACATATGAAAACATTGAAACAAAGACTCAGATCACTTCCACTTGCTACTTACAGGCTACAAACCATTCACAACCCTCTCGAACCTGCTGTAAAATAAACATAAACAGACAGGATGGTCGCGGGCGCGAAGGGAAAGGAAAAATTTTCATGACAAATTGGTCAACAAGAGATATATAATTTTGACGGTGAACAATGGAATTAGCTCAACCTAATAAAAGAGAAGGAGAAGAGAAAAAGATGAACTCAGAATTTACAACACAGAAGTCCAATCCTCCACCCCCGATGCTTCCTCAAATGCCGCCGATCAGCTCTTGCCATTTTAACTGGACTGCTATTCCATTCTGATTGGAGTCTGAATCACGAGAAAAAAAAACTTAAATAAGACTGTTGAATGAAAGGACGACAAAATCTAGGCATGTTAAGGAATATTCAGAAATGTAAGAAAGTCGACAAAATTCAACTTGAATAACAAGAGTTGTTCAGCTCACATGAGTTGTTCAGATTAAAAATACACACACTCATATTCTAACCATGACAAGAATCTATAGTATTGACTAAAGTTCAATCACCAAAATTGAGCAGATTTTTATTTTTTGAGGGAAAATTTTGAATAGATTTTATCAACCGATGTGAGCATGATTTTTTGATTGCTAAGCATGACCCAATGGTCCAGAACTTGGCAAAAGCCAAGATCACGCAAAAACAAGATACATGTGATTTGGTTAGATGAATAACGCAAGGTGACCAAAAGGAAGATTCACGAGCTAAGCGTGTCCCCAAAATGTATGAGAGGTGATTTCTGACCTTTACCTTCAAAAACATAATTGATTAGATTTCGATTAGTCATGGTTAATGCATGAAATGCAAAAAAAAGTAGTGCATTAATGCATGAAATGCAAGAAAGGTAGTGCAAAATATTAACATTGATCACCTCAATATGCAAATCTAAAGACAGAGAGGTCCATATCCCATATTCAGCAATATATGTCTTAAGTTATGCCTCTACTTCCCATTAGGAACATTTTCCAATTTTGATTCCTTTTATCAAGAGTTTTACAAGCCCCACTCACTCTATCAAACTTGCTTTCTTTACAGCAGAAATAGAATCAAGTAAACAGAGTTTGGGATCTGTTTTTTTTTTCCCTTTCCTAATTCTCCTAGTTGCACCAATTAACACTATTTTGTAATCCACCGTGCAATGTTGCATCATAACAATCCAACCCAAACTGTGGTATTATTTAATCTTTTTTTTGGCTCCTCTTTTGCAATATGTGGCATGGGAACCTAAATCATTACATATATAAGCCTTACCTCTAATCACTCGACATAAAAACTGTTCCTCAAACTTTGGACTGTTTTGATTTCCTACCTACCAATATATATCATGCCATGAGAAATGTTTCATAAGAATAATTTTTTTCTAAGGGAAGCTTCATAACAATAAATTACAACAGTATGGGTGAATTTGTACCATATTAGAGTGAAGCTTAAATGATAAATGTAACACTAAAAATGTTTAAAATAAGAAAATAGCATTATAAGCAAGTGTACTCAGGTAAAATCGTTGCAAGTCAAACACGGCATTCTAGTTGAAATACTTGTAGCTTTTTAAATAAAATTTTCTTAGGATTTACGTTTGGTACTTACATGGGAAATGCAAAAGATCTTGCACTGGTGGTGCTACTATCTGACCGAAGAGAAATGCTGCCAGAGTATGGCATGTGCCCTGAGTTTGCTATGGGACCTGCCAAAAAATCAGGCCCAGATAAATTTGATTCTCCTTCCATGAGATGAAGAAATGAACATCTAGATACTGCTGGACCATCAATCATTCCCTCATCGGTTCCTACAGGACCATTCATAGCGACTTCAGATTGCTGGTTATTTGTAGTTACTTTATTCTCACCCCTGCCACTTGTTGATGCTGCATCTGTTTCAAATCTAAAAGTAATGACTCCACTTGGCACCTTACAGTTAGCAGGGATTTCCTTGGATCCATTGCCCAGGGCAGAGATTTCGACTTCAGAAGGAAATGATAAAGCGGTAGATCCCGAGTTTCTCTCTTCCGATACATCCTGCAATAAACAAGACCGAGAGAGACACGATCAATCGTATTTCAAGAAGACAATAATCCTTTCTAACACTCAAACCATGACAAGGTTCAGATATCTGTAGCGAATAAAAGACTTGCAAAGAACGTGACACATTTATGCTCATGTACAAAATTGAGATGACATTTCTATGGGCATAAAGAGAACTTAATAAGCCTATAACATGATCATCCCAACCTTTTGGAGTCAGCAGCCAAATAAATTCTTTCTTTTTTTCTTTTTCTTTTCCTTTTCCTTTTCCCTCTTTATCCAAATTTGTCGAGGGCAATATCCTCTATTAAATTGGCAACCAGGACGTACTCCTGTACTGCCCCAGTCCTTCAAGTTTTGATTATCCCTCCTCATAGTGGTGTAAGAATTAAAATAAACTTAATGCGGATTAATAGTCATGAATTTAGAATCAATCATCTCAAGAATTGAATACGGAATCAAAACACATATACTTTAAATTCCCATACCTGAAGCCATTGATGACTGAGGAAGATGAATGGATGAAGACCTTGATCCTTTCTTGAATCCTGCAATGATCCTCTTCTCTCTGTCCTTCTCTTATCACAAACCCTAATTTCTCAAAGGTGATGGAGTCCTCAAAACAAGGGAGGAAGTTTGTGTTCATTCACAGGATGAGAGAAGTGGGTCTCATTTGCAAGTAATCACCCATGATAAAACCACCCATCATAGTTCCTTCATACCCCAGATGATTATTAAAACTTTACACAAATGTCACTTTAATATGGGCATCTATTATATCAGTTAACTTTAATTAGGAATCCAATAATTAACCAAGGTTAAGTGGGCCACCATGATGTGAGATTAACATTCTCCCACTTGGACCACTAACCGATTAGGTTAAAACTTTAGAAAACAAATAAAAGAAAAGACTCATTTTCAAAACATTTTGACTCCATTGGATTCCATACTGAAAAACCTTGACACGTGATCACGAATTTTAAAAACAACAACTGATAAGCCCAAATATGAAATACTGTAATACTACAATTAGCTTGGACCACCAATGCGAGTCATAGCGGTTATACAACATCCACGTCATACTCCCTTCTATGTACCACAACATTGATAACCCTTACTAATTGAGTCCATAACCAAAATGACCCCTGTAATTGTCTTGTTAAGACATTTCCTGTTTAACAAACATCCATACATAATATGTGCACACATAATTGGATAACAGGAAATACAGAAACAAACTTTTATTTGCGCAATATTGTCAATTTTACAAGTACCAAAACATACATTTACAGATTGCCCAAAAGACCCATTCTAACAACATGTTCCTTAAATGTCTTTGGAGGCAATCCCTTTGTCATTGGATCAGCAACCATTAAAGTGGTACTTATACTTTCAATTGACACCTTCTGTTTCTGAACTCTTTCTCTAACCACCAAGTACTTAAGTTCCATGTGTCTAGAACCATTAGAGTACTTTCCATTCTTAGAGAAGAAAACGGCTGTTGTATTGTCACAATATATCTTCAGCGGCCTGGCAATAGAGTCAACTACACCAAGTGCTGAGATAAAATTCCTTAATCATAATGCATGATTTGTGACCTCAAAACAAGGTATGAACTCAGCATCCATCGTGGATGAAGCAGTGATAGACTGCTTTACACTCTTCCACGAAATTGCCCCACCTGCTAGCAAGAAAATGAAACCTGAAGTAGACTTCCTGCTATCTGGGCAACCAGCAAAATCTGAGTCCGAATAGCCGATCACCTCCAACTGATCTGATCTCCTATATGTGAGCATATGGTCCTTCGTCCCTTGAAGATACCGCATAACCTTCTTAGCTAATTTTCAGTGCTCCATTCCTGGATTGCTCTGGTATCTTCCCAGCATCCCTACAGCAAAACTGATATCTGGCCTGGTACAAGTGTGTGCATACATCAAGCTCCCAACAGCTGATGCATACGGAACTTTCTGCATTTGACCCTTTTCTAAGTCATTTCTGGGACACTGGCTTTTACTTAATGTGTCACCCTTCTGAATGGGTGCAGGACTGACTGAACACAACTCCATATGAAATCTTTCCAAGACTCGATTAATATATCCTTTCTGAGACAGTCCTAGCAATCCTCGAGATCTATCCCTGAAGATCTCTATGCCAATGACATAAGCTGCCTCACCCATATCAACCATCTGAAAGTTCTTGGTAAGATAACCTTTAGTTTCATACAGCAAACCAATATCAGTACTGGCTAACAAGATATCATCCACATACAGAACCAAAAATATAAACTTGCTCCCACTGATCTTTAGATATATACACTGATCAACAGTGTTTTCTGTAAATCCAAAAGAGGTAATGGTATCATTAAACTTTATATACCATTGCCTGGAAGCTTGTTTAAGTCCGTATATGGATTTCTTTAATTTGCAAGCCAAGTGTTCTTTTCCTTTCTTTGCGAACCCTTCAGGTTGCTCCATGTAAATTTCCTCATCCAAATCTCCATTTAGAAAAGCAGTTTTCACATCCATTTGATGTAACTCCAAATCATAATGAGCTACAAGTGCCATAATGATTCTAAGAGAGTCCTTCTTTGATACTGGAGAGAAGGTTTCTCTATAATCAATGCCTTCCTTCTGAGTGAAACCTTTAGCCACAAGTCTGGCCTTATATCGTTCGACATTGCCTTTAGAGTCGCGCTTGGTCTTAAAGACCCATTTACACCCGACTTTCTTACAGTGATCAGCAATTCGACGAGATCTCAGACTTTATTTTGGTCCATAGATTTCAACTCATCATTCATAGCATCAACCCATTTACTAGAATCATTGCATTCTATGGCTTGTGAAAATGAAACTGGATCTTTATTTATCCCAATATCATAATCAGATTCCTGTAGATACACCACATAATCATCTGAAATGGCAGATCTTCTTTCCCTTTGAGATCTTCTCAAAGCTGCCGGTTGTGGTGGTTCTACTACATTTTCAATGACAATATCCTCATGGAGTGATGAACCAATATCATTATGTTGTTCTGGTATCTCAGCTTGATGATCAAGCTGAGGGACAACAATTTCTCTTGAAGGAAAGGTAATTGGGATATTTACCCTTATCACTTCAAGATCTACTTTTCTTGGTTCATCACTCCCACTAATTTCGCCATTTTCAAGGAATCTGGCATTACCAGTTTCAACTATTCTGGTACTATGATTAGGACAATAAAATTTGTACCCCTTAGACTTATCTGGATAACCAATGAAATACCCAGATATTGTTCTTGAGTCTAATTTCTTTTCTTGTGGATTATATATTCTAGCCTCTGCTGGACAACCCCAAACATGTAAATATCTTAAACTGGGTTTCCTACCAGTCCACAACTCGAAAGGAGTTGTTGGGACTGCTTTACTAGGAACCCTATTCAAGATATACATAGCAGTCTTTAAGGCTTCATTCCACAATGAATTAGGTACATTAGAGAAGCTCATCATGCTCCTAACCATATCCATAAGAGTTCGGTTTCGCCTTTCAGCAACACCATTCTGCTGAGGCGTACCTGGCATTGTGTATTGAGCACAAATACCATGCTTTTCTAGAAATTTGGCAAATGGGCCAGGATGTTGTCCTGATTCATCATATCTACCATAAAATTCACCACCTCGATCTGATCTTATGATTTTAACTTTTCTATCTAATTGTCTCTCGACCTCTGTAATGAACACCTCAAGGATGTCAACGGCCTGAGACTTTTCATGAATTAGATATACATAACCATAACGTGACAGATCATCTATAAAGGTAATGAAATATCTCTCTCCCGTAAAACATGGAATGGAGAGTGGTCCGCAAATATCTGTATGAATTATTTCAAGGAGTTCTTTACTTCTTGTGACACCTTTCTTAGTGTGTTTGGTTTGCTTTCCTTTTATGCAATCCACACACACACACTAAAATCAGTGAAGTCTAGGTTATCCAAAATCCCATTCTTCACTAATCTTTCAATTCTATCCCTGGAGATATGCCCCAGTCGTCTATGCCACAAGATAGAGGAATTTTCATTAATTAAGCCACGTTTAATACCAACATTCAAATGCAGAGATAAAAGAGATTGTGCAAACTCATCATTCAATGAAATTTTATATAAACCATCACATAAAATTCCATGTCCAACCGGCATTGAATTATACATTAAACTGAGTTTTCCACAACTGAATAAAACAGAATATCCAAAAACATCTAATTTGGATAATGACATTAAGTTCCTAGAAATCGAAGGTACATAAAAAAGTATCTTCAAGATTCATCTGATGACCCGTCTCTAAGAGTAGTCGGTAAGTACCAACAGCCTCGACCTCCACTTTAAGACGGTTCCCCATATAGACAAATCTCTCACTTTCTTTCGGTTTCCGGGTTGTAAGGAATCCCTGCATTGAATTAGTTATGTGAGTTGTGGCTCCAGAGTCAATCCACCAAGTATTAGAAGGTACTACTTCAGCAAGATTTGATTCATAACATACAAAAGAAAGATTTATACCTTTCTTTTCGAACCAAACTTTCCTCTTGTTGCAGTCCTTCTTCACATGTCCTTTTCTGCCACAGAAGTAGCATTTGACAGTGAAAGCCTTTCCATGACCTTGGCTGCTTCCCCATGGTCATGCCCTTTCTTTGATGGAAATCTCTTACCTCTTCCATATTTACCTTTCTTATGGATACCTCCTTGAGTTACTGCCAATGCTGAGTGATGTCCTTCTTGCCTCAGTCTCACTTCCTCTTGTACACACATACCAGTTAGCTCATTCAAATTCCACTTATCTTTATGAGTGTTGTAGTGAATCTTGAATGGCCCAAACTGAGGAGGAAGTGAGTTGAGGATGAACTGTACCAAGAAGGATTCATCCACTTTCATACCCAGTGATCCTAACTTAGCAGCCTTATCAGTCATGTTAAGGATGTGTTGTTGAACTCCTCTATTACCATCATATTTCATGGTAGTAAGTTCAGCCATAAGGGTGCCAGCTAATGACTTATCTGCAGACTTAAATCGGTCTCTTACAGCAGATAAAAGTTCAGATACACTAGTGGTATGTGGGAGTGAAGTCTTGATGTTATTGGCTATGGTCATCTTTATGAACATGAGACTGAGTCTATTCGACCTTTCCCAAGCTTTGGCATGGCTAACCTGCTTTGCTGTGCTTTCAGCAGTCACTTCATCAGGTTTCTCAACTATTAGAGCCATGTCTAGGTCCAGAACACCCAGTGTAAATTGTACATGTTCAAACCACTCGGAGAAGTTTGTACCATCTAGGACTGGAATGCTGGTGGCATGAGTGTGAAGGGAAGTGGGGACGTTCACTGAAACATAATAGGACATTGCTCACATTAGGCCACGAATCAATACAAAGTTTTAAATTTAATTAAGATGAACTATTGATATCACTTTGATTTCTCCTTTGGGCGAAACCTAAGCATATCTAGTGTTCACTCTTTAGGTGAGACTCTTTTATCACCTATGTAGGTCTAATATAATTTATGCTACTTAGACAGTAAGTCATGTTACCTTTGGGTATCCACTTCTACACCACTAAGTTGCATAAATTACACTACCCTACCCCGGTTCATAATTATTTGAAAGAGACTTTCCTTTGGGCCAGTCCCAATCTTCTAACTAGAACCGCCATCGAGAGTATTATTATCTTTAATGTCACTTACATTGACAAGTCTTTTATGTAGTTGTATATTCATAAGGCTTACTAACATAGGTCACTTTGGCAACTACTAAATCAATAAACCATATGAATACAAACTAACCAATAATATTCTCTAATCTTTTATTTGAGTAATACTATAATACTTCAATTCTATTACTTGACCAACATCAATCAATATTAACACAATAACTTAAATGTGTAATATACTTTAATGATTGATTATAAACAACCATTAGTCGACTACAAGGAAAGACTAGTCGACTTGGGTCAAGTCAAGTCGACTATACATTTAGGTCTAGTCGACTAGGGCAAGGAAAAGTTAGTCGACTATACCCATATAATTAGTCGACTACAAATTTTATCAGTCGACTTCACATATTATTAGTCGACTCCTGAAGTCAACAGAGAGCTCTTAACTTTCGGGTCACTCTGTTAGTCGACTTGGGCAAATTGATTAGTCGACTATACCCTAATTAGTCGACTACTCAAAATGTCAACTAAATTTCAAGTCGACTACTGTATCGAAACAGAGACTTTTAACTTTCTGGAAAAGGGAATTAGTCGACTAGTGTTTCGGGCTAGTCGACTAATAATCGACGAAGCAGTTATCAAAGGCAGTTTCTGCTTAATCGATTTAATCCAAAATTAGGGGAAAATTAGGGTTTTTAATTCCTGAATTTTGATCCCAATTGATTGTACAATTAGAGGAGTATGAACAGGATATTAGGGTTATGTAATCCTCTACTAATTCTACAATTAAAGGATCAAAAAATTGATTTCTATGAATTGTCAATCAAAAACCCTAATTTACCATAATCCTTAATCCAAGATGTATTGATTCTAAACACGGCTCTGATACCAAATGTAAGAATTAAAATAAACTTAATGCGGATTAACAGTCATGAATTTAGAATCAATCATCTCAAGAATTGAATACGGAATCAAAACACATATACTTTAAATTCCCATACCTGAAGCCATTGATGACTGAGGAAGATGAATGGATGAAGACCTTGATCCTTTCTTGAATCCTGCAATGATCCTCTTCTCTCTGTCCTTCTCTTATCACAAACCCTAATTTCTCAAAGGTGATGGAGTCCTCAAAACAAGGGAGGAAGTTTGTGTTCATTCACAGGATGAGAGAAGTGGGTCTCATTTGCAAGTAATCACCCATGATAAAACCACCCATCATAGTTCCTTCATACCCCAGATGATTATTAAAACTTTACACAAATGTCACTTTAATATGGGCATCTATTATATCAGTTAACTTTAATTAGGAATCCAATAATTAACCAAGGTTAAGTGGGCCACCATGATGTGAGATTAACAAGTGGCTCCTTCAAGTCATAGTGATTGGGATCCTTGTCCGCACCATCACAAATAACGCCTCATCTTATCCATGATTGAATCTACCTATCTGCATACAAAAGCACTCATTTCTTATGCTATCTTTTGTCATGTTGCCTATCAGCCATTTCAACATTCTTATCTCAGCTAGATCCATTTCATCAATATGTGTGGCTCCAATCTTACAACTTTTGCCCTTCATGAGTATTTTGGTCATATAGTTCTCCTCAAGCACATCTCTTGTTTACATATCATCTTTGATTTTTTTTTCCTGTTCATAACTAAACCGTCTACGATGGTTTGGTCATGTGTGACGTAGACCTATAGATGCGTCAGTCCGGCGAGTAGAGCGTATCAAATTAGGACAAGTTAAAAGAGTGCAGGGAAGATAGAAGAAAACATGGATGAAGGTAATACGACAAGATATAGAGGCTAAAGGTCTTAGTGAAGACATATTGCTCGATAGGAATGAGTGGAGAAAGCTGATCCATGTGCCCGATCCGGCGTAATTCTCTTTTGGTTCATGTAGCCTACCCCAAATACTTGGGACAAATGTCTTAGTTGTTGTTGTTTGATCTTTTTTCCCCTTTTTTTTTTTCCAGTATTCTCCTCAATCTCACCCTCATCCTGAAATATTCATTCGACCTCAGTGTGAGCTACATACCTTTTCCTTCTTGTAATTTTGCCCAAGTTACATATCATACAGTCATGCTAATTCTAAATCCTTAGACTCTAAAGCTTCTTCCCATATTTCTGTTTTAGAAATTATCCCTTCCCTAGTCTCAACATCATGGTATAGAACTTAAAGCTGCCATCTCTAAATGAGAAGGGCAGTGAAAGATCATTCTTATTGGATCACACCTCATACCTAAAATGAGTAATATCACTTGCCCCCCGATCAGATAAAGTTGCATTCTGACATACTAAATCAGTAACTAATCAACTTTCCCAATAAGTTATGACGGTTTTAGATATGAGAAATATCACTTGGCAACCTAAATAGAACCATATTGTATTCCTACTATAATGAAATGAAGGATGAATTCCCCTACCTCAGACAAAAATGAAATACACCCACAAACAAAACAACTACCAAAAGGAAACAAGAAAAGAAAAGCAGTAAAAATAAATAAATAGAAAAAAATTAATGAACGCACGTAATTTTGGTTACCTTATACTTCTGTCCATCAACAGATTGTTTCTGATCAATGCAGAAAACCAGATGGGATGACTCCTCGTGCAATGAATCTGTAGTGATCTCTTGTGAAGAAAGCAACTGACTTTGAGTGAACTCAGCAGATATATTAGTAGCAATTAATTCAGAAGTACCTAGTTTGAGACCAGAGCCAATTGAACTTACAGAATCCTTTCCAACACATTCATTATGAACATCAGATGCCGGAATTGCTGAAGTTTCAGTGACCTCTGCGGATGTATTACATGAAACAGATTCAGATGCATCTAACTTTCCCCCACAGTGAATTGAACTTACAGAAGAACCCTTTCCATCGTATTCATTATGAACATCTGAAGCTGGAACTGCTGGACTTTCAGTGACCTCAGATGTATCTAGCATGCCTCCACAGTAAATTGAACTTACAGAAGAAACCTTTCCATTGCATTCATTGTGAACATCTGAAGCTGGAACTGCTGGACTTTCATTGACCTCAGATGATATGTTACTTATCATTGATTCAGTTTCACCATTGAGTGAACTCACGGAAGCGCCCTTCCCATCAGAATCATTATAAAAAGCAGAAGCTTGATCTGCTGGAATTTCAGTGATCTTAGCTGATGTATTCCTTACCACTGATGCAGTTGTATGAAGCTTGACTCCACTATCAAACGAACCCACGAAAGAGCCCCTCCCATCAAAATCATTATGAAGAACAGATGTTAGATCTGCTTGATCCTTGTCAACAATAATCAGAGTAGTGTTGCATACAGTGTATTTCAAATCATTTGGACCAGCAGAGCTTGCCATTTCACTAGACGAATCATTGTGTCCATTGTCAAGAGTTTGGTTGGATATAGATGGTTCCATTCGACCCACATCACTTTCTACCAAACTTTTGTCAGAGGATTGTACCCCCCTGTCAATAGATATGTCTTTGACAATGTGACATTGATCCTCTTCAATGCAAACTTTCATCTCCGGGAGTTCTACTTTTGTAATAATCTTGTCAGTATAGAAATCTTCGTTTACAACCATTTCAAAACCAGAGGAGGGAGCAGAATATGGAGCTTCCCTATTTTCATCATCAGTCTTGTTTATATTGAAAGAATCTTCGAAGTTTTAAGTATTTCTTAGGCGGTCTTGTGACTTTGGCACTCTTACTCTCAACAGGTGACCTAAGACCATGCTTCCCTTCATTCAGAGCCTCCTCATCTATATTTAACATATCAATTATGAAATGATTGTCTTTTGCAAAAATGAAGGGGTTGTCATTATGAACAATTACTTTTGTGGCATGCTTATGAGGAGGACAAGTGTGGTGATATGGTGACTCAGAATCTGCAAGCAATAAGAGATTGGCTAAGGGTTCGATATCAATAAGAAACAATGAAAATGACGTCATTGTCATTTTCGTCTCTAACATGATAATACATAATTCCAAACATAATAAATCAAAAGATGGATGTATAACTAATGAGCAAATGGGAAGATCAGTATGAGCAAATATATTGATCAATCCTGAATCTGGACTAAACACAAACAAGAATGAAGAGTGGTTTTTTGCTTTTAACATCAAGAAAAATATGAATAACTGACCAATCACTTTTTAGTGCCAATGTGCTAAATTCAAGATATATTATCGGAGCCGGAGGATGCAGATTTTACAACAATAACAGAAAAATTAATCTAATATAAGCCCTCCATCACCTCTTAGAAGGAGAAAATCATGTGTTGGTTTAGATAGATAATAAGGTAATTGGGTTATTGGGTTTATATTACCCATAACCCAATATCCATTTGTAATCTCTATATATTGAGATGATAACTCTCTAATAAACTAAGGGCCTGTTTGGTTGTCGTAACTGGCCGTAATTCGTAGTTGTAATTGGTAAAGACTTTTACAATTGTAAATGAGTTACATGTATGTAAATTTTATGATGTTTGGTTGGTAATATAAAATTGTAAAGTGGGAAAGTGTATTGTACTTTACGGTGTTTGGTTGTCGTAATGTATAAGTCGTAAGTGAAAAAGTTGACCACAAAATTAACTATTTGGTGATTTTAAAAGTTTTAATACTGCAAATAAATATTAAAAAAGTTAAATATTAAAAAATTTTAATATTAATATAAAAAAATATTACAAATTTGTATGACCACAAAATTAACTGTACTGGGCTGTAAGTGAGTGGTAACTGGGTTGCAAGTGAGTGTTAGTTGAGTTACGTAAGTCTTTTACGAATTACGGTCCAAACAAACGCCGTAGTTGTAACTGGGTAGTAAGTCATTTACGAATTACGGAGTTTTACGCGAAACAAACGGCCCCTAAGTTTTTCTCGGGTTTTGTTAATCTAATATGGTATCTAAGCATAAACAAACACCCTAGCCATCATTTTCTCTTCTCTTCCCCTCCCTCTACACTCCAAAAGCATCTACCGCACCTCCTATCCCTTTCCAACCCCTGCCGCCCCTCTCCCAAGTGCTGCCGAGGCCCCCTCCAACCCTGACGAAGGACCTCCAAACCCTACCCCCCCCCCCACTTCCAAGGGCTGCCGCATCCTTCCAAAGCCCTGTCATCCCTTCCAAGGATCTCTAGGTCCTGTCGCCCCCTTCCAAGGGTTATCGCAGCCTTCCTCCAACCATGCCGCAATGTTGTGAAGGTTAAAAACTGTTCTGGTTGTTAATTTATTGATCTAGGTCTGTTCAGATTAGATCAGGGGTATGTTCTGCTCTTTTATGCGATCCCAGACTATCTTTAAGCCTTTTTAAGCTATATCTAAGTCTTCATAAACTCTTTTAAGCCTTTCTGCCTATCTCTGGGTCTTCATAGACTCCGTTAAGCCTTTTCTAGTTTATCTCTGAGTCTTCATAGACTCTATTGAGTCTTTTTAGGCTATATGAGTCTTCACAGACTCTACTAGTCCACTGAGCCTTCTAGCCTATCTCTGAGTCTTCACAGACTCTACTAGTTTACTGAGCCTTTCTAGGCTATCTCTGAGTCATCTTAGACTATGTTATGCCTTTCAGGCTATATTTTTTGAAGATTCATGTTTCATGGTTATGATATATGCTCTGGTTTATCTCTATGCCTACTCTGATCTAATCTGATCTAGTATGGCTTTTAACTACTTTTATGTTCTAACTATCCTTGCCTCCATCTGGATATTAAATCAAGCATAATCTGATTTGTTGTCAAACTACTACTATGTGCTTCTAGTATTTATCCTTGATTGGCTACGATGCCGAGTGATATGAGTTCTTTCTCCACTCTGATCTCATCAGCGATGTTGAAACTTTTGTACCCAAGACGATGTTGGGAACTACGATGAAGTTGAACGGCTCTAATTACTTGTTATGAGCTTAGGCTTTTCGCATATTCATTGCTGCTCAGAACAAGCTGGCTCATCTACTACAGTCTCCACCGACTGCTACTGATCCTACTTATGTGACCAAACTTACTGGTGATTATTCTGTTATGACCTAACTTCTCAACAGTTTAGAGAAGAAAATTAGCGACAGTGTCATGTGCCTAACTACTGCCAAAGAGATGTGGGATACCCTGAAGGTGATGTATGATAATAAGAAGAAATTTTTCAAGGGTCTTTGAAATCTATGAGCACATGTTTACTAAAGCAGGGAGATAACCGTGTGACTGAGTTCTATAGAGAACTCAAGGGTTTTGGTTGATGAGTTGGAGATGCATCAACCTGCTGTAAACGATGCAGCGGTACTGCGGGAGTATCGTTGGGATCTTACAGTGTCAAAGTTTCTGTCTGGCCTAAGTCCTATACTCAGATCTCAGGTGCGAGATCAGGTACTGGGAGGAGATGGTATTTTTCATGTTGACTGTCATTTTCTCCAGTCATGCGTGTTTCTACTGGAGTTGATATATCCTCTGCATCCTCTATTGATCAGTTTGCCATGTACTCTAGACGTGGCAAAGGTCATAGTCGTGGTCGCGGACACGACTTTGGAAGAGGGCGTGGGCCATTTGACCGAGACGCAATGTTCCAGTTGAATGACTGAATGCGTCTGATAAGGGACCAAGGTACTGTACGCACTGTGATCAGAATAACCATATCTCTGAGAAGTGCTGGACGAAATTTGGTCGACCGGAGTAGGCATAACTAGCTGATTCTGATCCTCATACTCAATGTGATACTCAGATTCCTTCATCTACTCATTCTGGGTCTTTTGATTCCTCCACTGTTATACTATCGCGGGAAAAATATGATCGACTATGTTAGGTAAAGTTCTCTCTCATTCAGCAACTCATGCATTCGCTTCAGGTATGCATGCCTATACCGTCTCTCCTCAAAAGCCTTATATTTTAGACTTAGGAGACTCATCCCACATGACAGGTATTAAAGAAAAATTTATGTCATTAAACCTGTCAAATACCTATTCTTCTGTTAAAATTGTTCATGGCTTCTATTCACCTGTATTGAGCAATGAGGTAGTTCATTCTACTTCATCCTTAGCACTTACTAATGTCCTATATATTCTAAAATTTTTTATCCGCATCTTGTCTACATATCTATCAGTCAATTTACAAAGCATAATAACTACAAAATTATGTTTTTTCCTTCTCATTGTGTCTTTCAAGAGCTGCCAACTGAGAGGAATATTTGTTTGGGATATGAACGAGAAGGCATGTACTATTTGGATAATAGAGTGACCCCTACTAGATTGATTGCAGATCAGCCTGACCCCGTTCCACTCTGGCACTGGCGCTTGGGTCATCCTTCAGTGCAAAAGCTAAGGTTTATCATCCCTATTGTGTTTTTTTATTTTTTCTTTAAAATGTGAGTCTTGTGAAATAGGTAAGCAACATCGTGCTCCTATCCAAATCGAGTCACTAGTTGTAGTAAATCTCCTTTTAACTTAATCTACTCTGATGTTTGGGATCCCAGTCGTGTCTCTTCAATTAAATGTTTTAGATATTTTTATTCTTTGTTGATGACTTCTCTCGCATGACTTGGTTGTCTTTACTGAAAAAGAGGTTAGAAGTCTCTAATGTAATTGAACTCTTCTTCAATGAGATAAAAAATTAGTTTTCTACTTTCATTCGTGTGCTTCAGGCTGACAGTACCTTGGAGTATGTTAAAAATGATGTCAATCTTCTGTTCGAAAAATGAGATTATTCACCAGACATTCCGCTCTCATACATCCCAACAAAACGAAATTGTTGAATGCAAACATAGGCATATTTTGGATGTTACTAGGACCATAATGTTTCATATGCATGTTCCCAAATATTTATGATTTGACGTTGTATTAAGTGCTTGTCATCTAATTAATAGGATGCCATTCTCCGTCTTTGGTGGAAAAATTCCATTCTCTTGTATCCATCCTCACAAAAGTGTCTTTTCTATGACTCACGGGTGTTTGGCTATACTTATTTGTCTAGGACTTATCTCTTGAGTAAGACAAATTGTCTCTTAAATCTATCAAATGTGTCTTTATTGGATATTTTCGAACTCAAAAAGGATATCGATGTTACAATCCATCTACCAAAAAGTATTTTGTGTCTGCCGATATCACGTTCTTTGAGTCTGTTCTATATTTCTCTCCACCGATTTCTAGTATTGCATCTGTGTCTATTCCTTTTTCACTGTGCCTTTGCCTGCACCTGCTTCTGTTGATTCTTCGCCAATGCCACCTAGAGATACTTCAGAGCTATATGCATCAACACTAGTACGGGAGCCAGTTAAGAATTTTCCAATCCTATACACTCATCACAAAAAAATTTCTGCCTCTAAATAGTTCTGATCAATCCCTCTCCTGTAGAGGGTCCTCCTATTCAGCCATCAGCACCTTCCTCTGATCTTGATACTCTCATTGCTCTTTGAAAAGATAAAGGCTCTTACACTGATCATTCTATTTCAAATCTTATTTTCTATGACCATCTTAACACACAATTTCGTCAGTTTGCTCTATCCTTGTCTTCGAGTCTACACCTAAGTCTTGTGAAGAGGCTTTATTGGTGTCTGCTTGAAAGCAGGCTATGAATGAGGAGATGTATGTTTTTGTTTCTCGAGAAACTTGGGAGTTGGTCTCAGCACCCAAAGATGTTGTGGGCCATAGCTCAAAATATATTTCTGATATATTCTCACATATGACGAGCAAGAAGTAAAAAAGCTTGATGCATCTGTATAGGAAATAGGGCAAAATATTGATTGTTGTTCGGCTTTAAAATTTAATCTATCCAACAAAAGACAGAATGAGATTATACAAGCAATCAGATCAGTGGCAGAATATAGAAAAGTCTTCCTGATATTAAAAGATTAACAATGAATATCTGATCAATCATTTAGTGACAATATGCTAAATCAAGATATATTACACAAGGCTGAGACAAATTTAGAGCAGTAGACAGCAGAATTAATCTAATAGACCAAAAGAACCAAGGGAGAAACCTGGGGGATAAGGGCGATCACCCCTATCGAGTTCCTAAAATTACTATGCTAGTTATGTCCCATCACTCCCTTCAAGCAATTAAATTCCTTCTCTCTTTATCTAAGAAAACTGAATTCTTTCTTTAAATGTAAATATATAACTAATGACCCATTAATTGCTCCTTTCTTTGTGCACAAAATATGTATTTCTTCCACTAATGAAAATGTCTAACTAATGGGTCCACTAATCAGGATTCTATAATTAGATTTTTTGGTGTGCTTAAATAATTCAAACCTATTGATGTACCATATCTCACATATGGCAAGATTAAATTATGAGATCACTTGGATCGGTCTCATCATATTAATTTTTTTGTCCCAAAAGGAAAAAAAAATAGTAACTTTTGAAATATGTATCATGTAGACAAAAAAAAGGTAAAAAAATTGAAAAGTTTATTTATTTTTATTGAATTTGATATAAGAGAATTGAGAGAGCTTAGGGATCTCTCATTCTATAATTTATTATATAGAAAACATAACGGGCTTGGGTTTACAATAGATAAACAACCCAATACTCGAGACCCAACAGCCAATAACTCTAACACTCTTCCTCAAGTTGGAGTATAGATTTCTATCATACCCAGCTTATTACATAAATAAGAAAAACTCTAGGAGTAACAGATTTTTGTGACCTAAAAAAGGGGGTAGAGGGAGTAGAGATTAGCTTCCTAGCAACTGCATCATCAACAAAATGGCAATCCACTTCTATATGATTGGTCCTCTTGTGAAAGACATGGTTGCTAGCTATGTAAAAGACAGTCTGATTATCACAATGCATAAGCATCAGATCATCCCAAGTTCCTACAATAAAGTATTCAACCATATCTCTCGTATGTTGTATGGGTCCTTACTCAGCTTCGACGCTAGAACGAGACATAACGATTTGTTTCTTGCTCAACCATGTGACTAAGATTTCCTCCAACATAAGTATAAAAGCAATAAGTGGACTTTGTGTCTCTCCTATCCCCACATAACTAGAATTAGAGAAGGCTTTAATTTGTAGATGCACATTCTTCTTATATAACAATCCTTTTCCATGAGACCCTTTGATGTAAGTCAGTATCTTCAAGGCTACCTTCTAGTGAACCTCCCTAGGTTTGAGCATAACCTGACTCACCACGCCAACAATATAGGTAATATCAGGTCTAGTAACTTGAGATAAATGCGCTTACCCACCAACCTCCTATACTGAGTAACATCGTCAAGTATAGGTCCAAATTCATCCCACAAGTGAGTATCCACATCCATAGGAGTCTGCACAGTTTTGCAATCAAGTGGTCCAACTTCCTGTAGTAGACCTAATGCGTACTTTCATTGAGAAAGAGCCACTCCCTATGCTGTGAGAAATCTCACCCCCTAGAAAGTACCGAGGTCTACCCATATCTTTAGTAACAAAATGTGCCTTAAGATAGGCCTTGGCCTTCCCAATGCCAGTTGGATCAATACCGGTCAACAAGATGTCATCAACATAAAGTGCAAGAATTATAAATCTAGTTGAACTCTGACGAATGAACATTGAATTATCAAAATGACAATGTTGAAAACCATTTTCACTGACAACACGATTGAACTTCTCAAACCACGCTCGCGGACTCTGCTTCAGGTCATATATCGCCTTCTTGAGTTTACACACCATACTTTCTCCCAGAGCAACATACTCAGAAGGTTGCTCTATATAGATCTCCTCATCGAGATCATTATACAAGAAAGCATTCTTCACATCCAACTAAAATATCTACCACTGCTGATTAATCAGAGAGAACAAAACATGAATGGAATTGAGACGAGTAACATGAGAAAAGATTTTCAGATAATTCATTCCGTAGGTCTGAGTAAAACCTCTGGCAACTAAGCGGACCTTATACCTATTCACTTTGCCATTAGATCTATACTTCACTGTAAACACTCAGCGAGAACTAACAACATGAAGCTCAGGACAAGGCACAAGTTTCCAAGTCTGACGGAAAAGAAAAGCATCCATCTCCTCATTCATAACTTTCATTTTCGGTACAGTACTGCCTCCTGAAAAGACTTGGTATAAACATAAAAGAAATAAAAAAGGCAAACTGACGAGATAATAAGGTTAGACGATTAGAAGAAACAAAATTTCATATAGATACAAGGTGAAAGATCACAAGTGCAATAGGAAGATCATATCAAAACAAGTAGAGGAATTTGTCTCAACCGTAGGGGTGGAGGATCAATATCACAGGTACATAACTGAAAAGTGAAACAAGATCAATAGTAGTCAAGATTGGATTAGCTGAGAGTGAAGTAGAACCCACTGTCTTTGAACGCCTGATATACACCTACAATAGTTTAGGTACAATCTCATTTTTTGGATATCCAAAAATGATCATATGCTGAGGCACAAAACATTAACCGGGTGGTGAAAATATGGAACCAACTCAAAGATAGTCACATCAGGCCAATTATAAAACCAGTGATATTCCAGATCAAAACAACGATAACCTTTCTGTGTATAAAAATGACCAATGAAAATGCATTTTATAGCTTTAGGTTCTAATTTATCTAGTCAAGATTAGGGGTGAGCAGAGTTCGGTTATAACCGAAATAACCGACCAAAAATCGAAACCCGAACCCGAACCGAACCGAACCGCTCTAATTCGGTCGGGTTTCGGTTTTGTGTTCCAAACCCGAATCGACCGAACCGAACTGAATTTCTCACCCTATATATTACCCTACTCAAATTCAATTTAGTGAATCATATAGTTCATAATAAAAAGTGGTGGAAGCTTATCTCATTAGTTTTAGTAATACCATCTTTTTTATGTTGAATATATGAAAGCAATATTAAGTACACCATCACAATTGAGAATAATATTTATATTAATATAGTTCTTTTTTTCATTCTTATCATTAAAAGTTAGTAATAATTATATGAGTTTTGATATAAGAGCTCAAATACAGTGTAAAAGTTTTAGAATATGAAATTTTCAATTTACATTAAGCTTAGAATCTTTTTCTTATTTCTAATTTAGGTAATGGATATTTGAAATTATATTATTAAAGATGATAATATAATGGTGATTAAAAAATGTAAGAAATGATGGCAATATATTGACCTAACCGAAAAAAACCGAAAAACCGAACCGAACTGAGTCGATTCGGTTCGGTTCGGTTACTAAGTCTAATCGGTTCGGTTCGGTTTTACAAAATTAGCAAAAATCGAACCGAACCGACCGATGCTCACCCCTAGTCAAGATTTAAGATTTTAAATAAAACAAGTAAAATCAAATTCACGAGGAACAACAAAATATGTTAGTTTATCTAAAAATAAAAAGTGAAATGTTTTTCTGTCATGAAGTACAAATGACGACCTTCTATTGATAAGTAGCAAGCGCAAAGAATAGCATCAGCCCCAAAAAAATTGGAACATGCATATGAATCAATAAGGTGCGAGCTACATCTAATAGATGTCTTAGTTTTCTTTCAATTACACTATTTTGTTGTGAAGTGTATGAACAAGTTGTCTATGAGCCTGTTTGGTTAGGGGTAGAAGTGAGGAGTGAAGAAGTGAATAAGTAGTAATAGTTCCCTTTGGAACTGGGGAATTGGCTAGTGAGTTTTTTGGGTGTTTGGATGTTGTTGGGAAGTGTGGTTTAAAAAATCTTATGTCTTTTTCGGTGTTTGGATGGTAATGTGAAAGTCAAAATGAAAAGTTGACCACAAAATAATATTAAAATAAAAATTAATAAAAATTAAAAATTAGATTGTAATTAGAATGCAAGTGAGATTTTCATGATCACAAAATTAACGTTTTTGATTACAAATGAGATTTACATGACCACAAAATTAACTGTAGCACCCTTAAAGTGAGGAAATGATTGTGTAAAAGGGAAAAGAGAAGAGGAAAAGGGGTTTTCTTAATTTTCTTTTCTGGTGTTTAGATAGATAGGGAAGTGAGCAATTATACTTTCACATTTCCTTACTTCCGCCCACTTCTTCGCAAACAAACACCCCCTATGTAAAATACCATGAGAAGAACAAAAACGAGAAACATCATTCTGAGTATATTCAAGTGCATTATCAGTGCACAAAACATGAACAGTGGTAGAAAACTAGGTTTTATTTCATTTATAAATTTTTTTGAAAACATTAGAAACTTGAGCCATGTCTCTTAGTAAATACACCTAAGACATTATAGAAAAATAATCCACAAATACAAAGAAGTACCCAAAATCAAAAAGAGAAGTTAGTTGACACGGTCTCCAAATATCTAAATGGACCAATTCAAAAGGGGAACTACTCTTATTACAATACGATTAGGGTAAAAAAACTCAATGATGCTTTCCTAATTGACACAATTCATAATTTAAAGTAGAAAAAGAAGACACTAGGAATTACTTAACGTAACTTCTGCAAGGAAGACTGCCCCAGTTTATAATGCCACTACAAAGGAGTATCTGAAGAGGAGATCGCAGCTAAACCAGAGTAGAGAGTACCATCATCCAATTAGTAGAGACCTTCGTATTCACGACCCAACCCAATTTTCGTCCCAGTCTGCAAATCGTGAAACACAATGGGTGGATAAAAAATGGCACAACAATTATTCTGAATAATAAGTTTGCTAATAGAAAGTAAGCTAACAAGATATGTGAGAACATATAAGACATCGTCTAAGGATAAAGTAGTGGCATGAACAATTCATTTTTCACAAACAATGAAATAAGTACCTTCATCAACATTAACAGGAGGTATATAATGAAAGAGAGTGAAATTCTTCCTTAACATCTGTCATATGTAAGAATGCTCCTGAATCTAATACTCAAGGCTAACAAAAAAAAGTAATAAATATACTTGTACCTGAAGCAGAGCTATGCATGATACTATATGCAGACTGAAAAGGAAGGGAAGCTTGGAGCTGAAAGAACCTGTCATGATCAGACTGAGATATTTGCATAGTGGAAGCAACAGTGGAGAAGGAGGTAGCAAATATATGAGTAGTATCAACAACCTAAGCTCATTCAGATTTTTCAAACTTATCCCAACACTTCTAAGACATGGTTTATCCAGCCATAATGAGTGCAATGAAGTGGATCCTTGTCTCCACATCCATGGCCTCCCCTTGAGTCACGTCCACGGTCACGACCACGGCCTCCACTTCAGCCACGGCCTCTTGCTACCATCACAGAGTTCTTAACTCTTGAAGAAGATGCACCAGATGAGGAGTCACCTCCCATGGCGACTCGATGGACTTGCGACAAAGTAGTGGCAAGAGGAGGAATAGTATCACACCCAAGAATTTGTCCGCGAACTTGGTTACCTAAGGACGCATCTAGGCCAGAGAGGAATTTAGTCACCCCAAGCATCTCACAATGTCGCCGTAGTATCGTCAGATTCAATATCGGTGGTTGATAAAATTCCAACTCGTCAAGAATCCCTTCAGTTCAGAGTAGTAGTTAGTCACAAGGCGACCATCTTGTCACAGCGAAAACAATCTCTCGTATAAATTAGCAACGCGAGAGATGTTTTGCTCATTAAAGTACACCTCCTTCACGCTATTCAGAAAAATTACGCCGGCACTAACATTCTCATCCATATTGTTGATGAGCCAAGTCATTACGTTGAAGTCACTAGTCACCCAATCATCATAAGCTGCAGTATCCTTGGTGAGGGATCCTCTGGAAAATATATCAGATTATTCTGTGAACCAGCAACGAGGCAAAAGGACTGAGCCCAGACGAGATAGTTGTTGCCATTGAGTTTCACGGTGGTAGCGAAAAGTTGCTTAAACACAGTGGAGTCGAAGATGTGTTTGATGTCATCGAAAGACATAACTAGTAGTCAGATAGGTAGAAGTAGATAGATAGGCAGTCAGTAGTAGAGGAACATCAAAAATCCAGAGTTGAAGACGTTCAGATAGATCAAGAAGCAGAGATCAGGAAACCATGTAGACAGAATAGCCGAGGCAAATAACATATCAACAGGGCAGCAGGGACACATCAGGACCTCGGTGGGATCTGATTCAGCAGTTTAGAGCACTACAAGGCTCTGTCTGGGGGGTTGTAGATGGACTACAGGGCCTGGAGAGGCTTCGACAACACTTCAGGAGCAGGGACAGCCCTCGGCGAGTGCAAGAGAGAGGAAGAGATGAGTGCAGGTAGACGACAGGGCCTGTGGAGGCTTCGACAGCACTACAAGGGCAGTAACAGCTGTTGGTGAGTGCAACAGAGAGGGAGAGGTCGCCGGGGGCTTGGGAGGAAGAGGAGACATCGACGAGGTGAGGGATGGTGGAGAAGTTGTCTGCGAAGGCTAAGATGGGCAAGGAAGAGGTCGGAGTGAAGGTATGAGATGGAAAACTAGTGGCGACAAGAAGAAGACAGATTCTAGGTGGTGGCAAAGAGGAAAGGAACAAGGGTTAGTGTTTTTTGTGCTCTAATACCATATCGAATTTGGTATAAGAGATCTCTATGATTTATTATATAGGAAACATAATAGGTTTGGGTTTACAATTAATAAACAACCCAATACTCGAAACCCAATAACTAATAACTCTAACAATTTTCATTCAATTCAATGACTATTTATGTTTTCAGATGTCACCAGTCTTTTTATGATGTAAGATTTGCTAAACTATAAATCCTTGAGAATTCTTTTAACGATGTACTGAAATGCTCCTATGTATTATTCTTAAACAAAATTTTCGGTATTTCTTTACCTTGAATATATGTTTTTATGGTGTTATTGACCGCCTCCTCCAAGAGAAATCCTGGTTCCGCCTCTGGAAAGAACCACCTATCACCTCGCATAAGGATAACATCTTGAAAGATATTTATAATTAAAAACATATTTCTGCATTGTAATATATGATAAAAAGAAGTAATTGTCTGACTTGTCAGCATAGAACACAAGATAAATACAATCTATCCAACAAAATACAGAATGCGGATATTTCATGCACTTAGGGCAATGCAAGTTAATGTCATTTGATTAAAACATATGTTGTACGTCGGAATTTAATTATTCTAACATGAAGCATAAAAACTTACAACATGCCTATCTGAAAACATGTGGTAGCAAGAGGAAATAACATAAAAAAGACGTAGTCCCAGGACCACTTATAGGCTAGAAAATACTATCCATTTAGATAACTAAGGAACCTTATAAAGCGACCAGATCAAATTGCAACAGAACAATGAAAACTAAGCCAAAAGAAGGTTAAATAAATTCCAGCACATTTTCAATAAAGGCAGTATTAGAGGATTCTCTTCAGCTTTAATGATCTAAGAGGAACACTATTCCTTATTAATAAAAAAGACATCAGAAATGATGGTTTTAAGAGTAAAACAGAAGTATGTGATGCCCATTGATCATATTGATGATGTTCCACAAACTTCTAGAAGTGGAAATCAAGAATTCAAGGTATCAGTTGGTAAAACAAATTTTGCAATTTCTTCTCTAGAAATAAACCAAAAGTAGAAGGTCTTCCATGCGGTCTATTTTATCTGATTATGTAACTTCTTAACTTCATTCCTATCACCCAGTCGGTTTGCTACCAAAGTACCCAAACAGAAGTATCATTCTTCACTGGCATATAGCTAAATAAGCTAATGAAGAGGAATTTTTAGGTTAAATGTAACCAACAAGGAAAAGTTTCAGCACAACAAAAATAAGAAAAAATTCCTAATAATACAAATGTACATTTTTGTTTTGAATTTCACATTCAAAATGTATGATGTTGAAGTTAAAAGGGAGAATCTATTGAACATGCCTTTATTCGTCAATATATAAAAGAGTGGTTAACTGCTTTGTTGTTTGTTGTTGTATGAAGGTGGTAAAGAAGAGTTACACTTCATGGTGGGAAGATTTTCTCCAAAAGCAAAGATTATCCATGAAAATTCATCAACGATACATTGGACAAAAAAATAATCACACAATAAGTCCAAAAATTCCAAACCCATAAAAACTTGATATCCCAGCAGATACTGTTGATTTAAAGGACACATTCAGGATTCCATTAATTCCTTGGTGAGAAAACTATTGGAAGAAAAGGATTTACCATAAAACTTGGAAGGCCAGTTCGCACATAAAAGGTACCTTAATGTTCAAGCAATTTAACCTCATGCAACAAGGAGCACTAAGTGTACCATTAATTAATTACCTTAAGTGTCAGCCAATGGTTGAGCTATGATTTTAATACAAAGAGGAATATAGTATACTAATAGAAAAATATCTAATTTAAAAAAAAAGAACTGATGTTAAAAGAAACTAGTTCAATCATAGGATATGCTTAAATTTTAATTTTTGATTTATAATGCTATCATATCATAAAGCTAATCATTTCTAAAGCTTGTTTTCTCATATGAAGAGGTCAACACCCCCCCCCCCCCCCCCCCCCCCAAAACCCCCAAACCAAAAAAAAAAAAGAAGCAAAACACACACGCACAAAAACAAACAAAGAAGAGGGGAGGTACATTGATTATTCCAACAACATTATATCAATAAGGCGCAAGTGATTGAGTTATGGAACATAACTGTTATTTGTTATTTACCAAGAATATATCATTTTATTTGTGACAGAATTTTTGAATTATTACGAAGCAAGATTTGTAGGTTGTAAATATCCTGAAAACAGAGTCTTTCTTCTTACCAAAATTTTCACAAAAGAAAATTACTGTTTGTCCAAGATGACTTCATAGAAATCAAATTTATCAATCTAGTACAATAAAAAGTAACATCTAGAATGACAGCTAAATGTTGAATTGATATCAGTGGGATAAAAATTTACAAGGTCAATCTAGAGTATGCAGTATGATCAATATAATCATGGTACATGTTGAAAATTGACAGCTTGGAAGAAGGCTTCTAGCATCCAGGTACATGATCAGAATAAACGGATTATAGTTACAACTTGGTTGCTTATGTACATATGACCCTCAAAGCATACGACTAAATAAATACAAAAATATCAAAGTTTCAAATTTTGATGGAAATTAATGCTTAAATGGTGAGGAGGGGAGCAATCTGCATACAGTGGCCATTAAACAAAATTAATAGAAAAAGGAATACAAACATTACTAAGTCCAGAGTGTCAAATGTCACAGCACCCATATGTGTTCGACACAGGAACTTCAAAAGGCTGACCTGGGAACACGGCTTGTGTGATAGATATGATATACCCACAAATATGTTTATGTATATGAATGTGAACTTTACAACAGGAGACAAAGTTTGACTAAATCACTTTAAGCCTTTACTTGCAGACTTGAATCTTTCAAATGAAAGCACTAACAGTGACTTGAAAGGGTCCCTCTCAATATGATAACTCGATGTGTATTTCGAGTGTCCTTAAACTGTCAGTGAAGTGTCTAAGTGTCAAGAGTATCCCAAAAAATCGAAAAATTGGCTGGTCTAGGTAAGCAGTGAAATTACAGCTATTTGGCAGCAGAAAACAGATTGCAGTAAATCAAACTATTACCAAGTTTCATGGCTTGCTGTGGTATGACATCCACTGGAGCAAAGCTTGAATCAAACACCAGTCACAATAAGGAATGGTTGGGGGGAAAATCCCAAAGATCTCCAATATAAATGGCATGTGTATGTATAAAAAAACAGAACTAAAAAAACACAAGTTCATAGTGTTTATGTTTGATAAGACAATACACCATACACATAAGAGCAATTTTCTTTCTGTTAAATCATAAAAGGAAGTAATGAACTGTGAGACAGGCAAAGATTAATTGGCAGTATTCACATCAAGGCAACACGTATAAAGAAAGCAGCAATATTCAATTTGAAAAAGAGGAAACCACACAGCTTTGGTTGTCGGGATTTCACATCTCAGTAGTTAAATGCCCTTATATTAATAAGCTGAAAAATATATTATATGTAAATAAACACTATGAATATAAATCCCAACCAATAGTTTATGCAATGACAGAGGTCTAGCCCTTGAAAAAGACATATGAACTGTAAAGTTAAAAGTAAAATATAAAAAGAATCTAACATTAAAAGTCCTAGTCTCATGTTGGGCAGTGGCTTTTTAGAAGCTCAAGCTTTAAAACAGGGAAAAGAAGAGGCAGCCCCATATCTTTGAGGAAACTATGGTATATCAAATTCACAATGCTTTGCTTTTCTCTGAAACTTCTAAAGGTGGATCGGGAACTCAAACTTAACAACAGAGAAAAGCATGGAATATCAAATTCACAGTACAGAGTAAACTTTAGAAGGTAAAATGTTGTATGCTATCTATTTATATGTCAAATTAACACTTTAGATCCTCAAGTAGAAGGCAGTATGATGTTTTATCCAATATGAGCTAAACTTTCAAAGCATGGCATGCATATATGTTTTGCTTTTTGGCTCAAGGGACATGTGAACTGGAAATCCTGTTTTGCTTTTCAACTGTATCTGCGCCTGACCTTTTTATAGGGGTTACTTTTTCATTAAAGGTGCAATCTTTCTGTAATTTATGGTAATATGTAGTTTTAACAAGTGTGCTACATTAAGGATCAATTTTCTGTAGAATCACAATGCTACTTAAAGTTCTTCAACTGCAATCAAGGAATCTATCTCATGTGCCACCTGACCAAAATTTTGTTGGTGGTGGTTTTAAGCAATAAATGAGTGTAAAACAGGGGAAATACAGATCAGTGAAGTCGATATCTCGGTTCCCTGATTCCTCTATAAAGAGCAAAACAATTTAATAATTATGATACGGAAAACAAAAAGTTTTAACAGTAAAAAAAAAAATAAGTCTAAATATGAGAAATCTCAAAGGAAGTCTTGATTTGTTTTTCAGGGTCTAAAAGGAATAGAAGGATCCCCGCAATTTTAGGCATAGCAACCAAGAACCAGTTGAAATTCAGAAATCTCAAAAGTCTCAAAACAGGATAGATACACAGAAACGAAAATGTAGCATCCAAGAAAACAAACTCAGAGAAACCCAAGATTCTCCAAAATCTCACTGAACCCAGAAAACGAATCTCCAGTCATCTCTCAGCCTCAAAACAACAAGACAGATACATAGAACAAAGAAACTAGCATCCAAGAAAACATATTTGAAAATAAAAGGAGAGAGATCAGAACTTACCCATCAACTCTGCTCCAGTCCTCAAACCCAAAAGACCAATTTGCCTCCACCTGAAAACCAAGATCAAACACACAGCAGCAGAGCTCAGAAAATACCCACAGAAAAAAGATCTTGCCCACTTTCAAACACCACATAATATTTGGAAAAAAATACAAAATAAAACAAAGTAAAACAGACCCACATAAATAAACTAACCTGACCAAATTAAGTAATACTAAATCCAGATTAGTCCACAGACCGAGACCTTGGATCTCTTAAACTAGCCTTATTTCCTAAGCTTTGAGAACTTTCTATCAATATTTAAAAATTAAAAATTTAAAAAACAGAGAAAAGGGCAACAGAGCAAAGATGAGGAGCAGCTGGTGGTGGTGATGAGAGGGGGGAGGGTGTTACGCTAATCCTTAAAGAAAGGCTCTTATCATTGCGAATGTGAATAGAGAAAGTCAATGAGGGGAGAGAGGGGCCAAGCTTGCAATTTTGTCAATTTTGGGGGGGCAATCTGCTTCGGGCAATTTGCCAAACAGGTACTGTGCATTAAATACCGGAATTAATAAAGGCAGAGGAATTAGGGGAGAGATTTTGACATCTCACCCATTTTGTTTGCATTCAATTCGAAAACACCACTGCGCTCTCTGCCTCTTTCTGTGGAGTTATCGGATTTATTAAGCTCAGGTTTTAGGGGTACAGGGGGGCTAGGATGAGGGTGAGGGTTAGGGTTTCTGAGATCTTTATTGAAACCTGGGGAGAAAATTAGAATTAAAACCGGATGAGAGAGAATAAAAGCTTGGCCTCCGGCGACAAATTTGGTAACGGTCAGATTTCGAAGCAACCAAAAAAATCAAAAAGCCTACAATAAAATAACAAAATAGAAAATTTTAGCTGGAATTAAATATCTAAGCTCATGAAATGTAAATTGTTTGTCTTTTTCTGGAATATTTCTGCAATTAAGAGTAATAAATAGTTGCCAAGCCGTTGAAGAAAATATTTCAGTTCAGATCCGATTTTGTCGAATGAAGTCATAAAACTACTTGCTAACAATTATAATTACATTTGTATACTGTTGGTGTTGTTTTTTTTTTTTAATTCAGTGAGGGTCACATTAAAGGAGTCGCCCGCGCACTAAATTCCCTCGCTGCAATGGAGTTTAAAGAGCGCCCGAAGTGGAAGCGATGATCCGCTGCTGCCGACTCCGTACGCAAGAACTGTCCATCACTCTCAAATAGTGCCACCTGGCACCAAATTCGAGAAACTGTGACGTGGCAAGCGGGGATAACTCCTGAGAGATGTGGACGCAGACTGGGGTCGTTATGAGGTGTCAGTCGGTGGAAGCACTAAAGTTGTGCCCCCAGACGCAAGGCTCACGCAAGCACTCTGCAGTGCACGAGTGCAGCGCTATCCTCTTCCTCGATAAAATCGTGTTGGACCTAGGATAAATCTGACGAAATTAATGGTCTAATTGGTCAGGTTGGTGCATATCAGGTGAAAGTTTTGCCGTTCAGTAGAACGTTCTTTAATTACACAACTACCTTTTAATTACCTTCTTAGTTAAACACTAATTAGAGTAGTATTAGTCAATCTCAATAAACTGTAATATTTATGAGTATAAATATTTCAGTATAACCCTTGTATAAAGAACGTTAGGTCACTTATATAGCAAAGGGAGTGCAGTGCGCATGTAACGAATCTCCTTAAGACAATTACATCCCCTGCTACGATGCTAACGGGTTACTGGACGCTGGTCTCCTAAGATACAACACTCGTTCACGGTATTTGGATAGCACTACCAAATCACCGTACGGTCGAACAGTAGTTAATCAGTACCTTCACAGGATTTCAATGCAGCAGGACGAAGACAAATTTTAGGGAGAATATTTGTCTTAACTTTAGAGGATTATCCACGGTAGAGAAAGGAGGGAGAGAAGAATTAATGTCTTAGGAAGATAGAGATTCAGACAACAATTATATTTAAGAATTTGTTGAATTTTCTAAACATTCTTTTAGAACGAATCTCTTCCTTACTTCAGAATCTTCTTTAGAACTCTGATCTTCAGTGTAACTCCTTTCAGGAGCGATCTTCAGTTCGGCGTAAAGGAAGAGAGGAGGAAATGATTTCTGTGTGTTTAGAATCGCAGAAAGGAGCGCTATTTATAGCGCTCCTGAGAGTCCGTTGGAGGGCAAATTCGTCCGATCGGTTGTAACGGTTCTATCTGAACCGACTGTTCGTTCCAAACAGCAACCGCTGCAGCA